>ML814960.1:180692-230692 GCA_009831015.1 Picea engelmannii | reverse complement strand
GAGCTAGGATCTTGTCCATTTCAAAACAATGGAGTCTCCAATAGATATATGAACAGTGGAGTCGCCATGGTGAAAGATAAGCAATCTAAAAGTGTCTAGCTTCAGTTCACCATCCAAAGCTAGATATAATCATAATAGTTCACCCAGGGAAGGTGTCTTCATTGTCGTCCCCGACAACGGCGCAAAAAATGTTAGAGTTCGCAACGCATGTGGCAGCATGCATTGTGAACTTTCCTGTAGGTGATGTTTTTATCTTTTCTCAAAAAATACGAACTTGGTCGGCCTGATTTTTTGTCAGCAAGTCAAAAACATCGTGTTCTTACTCCACACAAAATTTCATAGGAACCGAGATGGAAATTAAAAATTTATGAGAAAAAATGTCCTCTGTTGTGTGCTAATTTCTTAAAAACTGTCAAAAATACCAGTTCGCAGCACCGGTGTTGCGAACTTTCCTGTAGCATACTATTTTACTTTTCCAAAGCTTCAACACCTCAAAATTTATGTCAGGATTCCAGATATGCTGCAAAACTCCATAATCTTGATATATAATCGTTTAAGGGTGAATTTGAAAGGATGCAAAAGATGAAAGTTTCAACAGTCCTAGAACAGAGTGTTTGCAGCATAATTTGCAGTGCCAATATGAAAACCAGAGAAAACCCCTTTCTCAACCCTCAAACATGATGAACACTCTCATGGAGTACCAGGTGGATCTAGGCTTGATGTTGACATCATTTAATTAACACAGAGGTGTCTAGAAGCTGTACAACCTCCAACTCTCTCCTTCAGCCAGTTTGTAGTGAAGTTCACAGCGCCAGTCATCAGTTCACAGCACCTAATTCAAACAATATTTGCATGCTTCAAGGAGACTGTTAGGATGTCCAAAGACCTAATCCCTGAAAAATTGTTAAAAATAGGCTCTGAAAACAATGAAATCCCTTAGCATGACAAAAAGGTAATGATGGAAATGAATGAATGGAGTACTTGAGTACGCTGTGAACTCTCCTAGTGAGTTGGCAGCACATACAACTATCTTTAACTTGACATTTAAACATATGGATGATGACAAATAGAACCTTTTATACAAGTGAGAGGTGATATGTCATGATAATGATGTAAGGATCAAAGGTGTGACTCAAAAACAAAACCCAAAATAGTTCTTTTTTACCCCTACAATTCTATGTGCTAACACCCCTGAATCCCACGCTAGAGGGGGCTACAAAAATTGTCATCACCCCCCTGGCGACAGTTGTGGGGGGGGAATCCCCCCCACACCCCCCTCCCCCATTAGGGAATGGGGTCGAATCACAGCTCAAACAAACATCTAAATCATGAATATAATTAGGCTCCACAACCGACAACAACGCTTTCCATGAAGAGAGGTTCGGATTAATGAAAAAGTATTTAAAACAAGATGCAATGCAAGGTTTTGACAAAAGGTAGGGAATACCAGTATAATTATCCAAATCGGACCATACTTGTTTTGTGTAGACGCACTAGAGAAAGATATGTGGTAATGTTTCATTTTCCTGCATGCAGAGTGGACAAATACACGGACCTTGTAATCTATTTTTTTTAAAACACTCCCAGGTCAATGCCCGACCCTTGAGAATCAACCAGAAAAGGAGCGTTGTCTTTGGAGGTGCATTTATTTCCCAAATCTTGTAGTGCCACCATAGAAAAAACCCTTCCTCCAAGTTGATTAGAAGTTTATAAACCAATTTGGTTGTATATATACCATTAGAGTATGTAAAGGACCAGGAAATATCATCCATGTTCTCAAAGAGATGAATATGAGCATGTTGAAGGGAATCTATACACTTCTGCCAATCCATCTCCCAATGAACTTCAAGGCCTAATTATGGTGTGGGATTCCAAGCTTGTTTCCAGGTCGTTTACAAGACCCAATTATCCAGTTGATTCAAAGTGCATAATCCTTTGGATCTGAGTGACTGGATGAGATCCGCTTCAATAAAAATATTTGTGTCACATCCAATAATCACATCAATGCCAATCCTGATTTGGGCATTATTCCCTACTCACCAAGCTATGTAATTTATGAGAAGAGTAAATGCTTTGGACAGAGACCTCCATTGTGACGAGGTAGATGGGATATATTTTTTCCTGGATCATATCCAATCCACTGTAGACATAGGAGAGATATATTTTTCCAAGAGTATGTTTTCCCAGAGACTTTCCTGGGTAAGAAATACCCATAAATATTTCTCTGTAAGGGCCTGTCCAAATTTTAAGCCATCCTTAAGACCCCAAACATCACAATCTTTGGGCATTGTTAGACATTTCCAATTTACAAAATGCATACCCTTATACTCAGCCTTGTTTTTCCAAAGGTAATTAAAGCATAATTTTTGTATATGAATGATGATACCTTTAGGGATCTAGAGCATTAAGTGTCAGTAAATCGGTATTTCCTCCATAATTTATTGGATGAGCACAAGTATGCCACCTCTGTAAATCCATCGATTGCACCACAGGTTCACTTTAAACTCCACTTTTTCCACTAACCAGGACCAATCTTTAATACCATAATTATTTGGCTTTATTGCAAATCCCATATGCATGATTCCCTCACCAATTTCTTTTTGGGAGAATGGAAAGTAATTTGTGAAAATATTATTGAACTCTTCATTGGAAAATGGAAGGAAGATGGCACATTTTCTATGATTGATGACCATCCTTATTGCAGTGCTAAAGCAGTTAAGAATATCCTCTAAGGATTGGCAGACTGCAAGATTACAAAGAAAAAATATTAAGACACTATCTACAAAAATAAAATGTGAGAGCATTGTTTGGTCATTGAAATAGAGACCATGAAAGTGTGAGTACAGTGACCGTCTAATAGCGGTCCACCTATACCTTCCATCACCAAGATAGATAGATATCAGGACAAGGGACAACCTTGTCTCGGCCCCCTTCTATAATTAAAGAAAGGGATCCCAAACCCATTAATTAATATTGCAAAGGATACATAAGAAATACCCACCATAATCCATTTGACCAATTGAAGGTCCTTTCCAACCAGATCAAATAAGTCTCGGAAGAAGTCAATAGTCCAATCGTCATGGCTAGGACTTTTGTCTTTTTTGAATGCATCAACAACATCCTTGATCTCTTCCAATGAAATTTCCTTGAATAATTATCTATTATCCTCCTGTTCAAGCATCCTGAGAAAGAGTCTTAAAATTTGCAACATGTCCCCAACCTATTCATGTTCATTCTCTGCAAATAGTTGTTTGATTCAAGTGTGAGACCCCTAAATCAACAAGTTCTGGGAATCCCTTTTCCTTGACTACTTTTTGGTCCTCCGACTCCCAAATGGTATTATGATTCTTTCGATGATTTACAAAGTTATGAAATAATTTAGAGTTATGGTCTCTAGTTGCTAACTAGATTGCATGACTCTTGAGGTGCCACATCTTCTCTTTATCTAAAAGTATGGCGTGCCTTCTGACTTCTAATTGTTTGCATTTATCACATAATTATACATCTACAAGGGGAGATTCAATTGCTATAGCATACAACTCCTCCATATTGTGTTCAATGGTTAATAGGTCCTTCCCCAATGCATGTCTCCTATCCCTTTCCCAAGCTGAAACAACCTTTTTCAAAGTCTGAAGATTTTCATGAATCTGATTACAGTAGGATGCTCTCCTTTGGATAGAGCAAGGAAGCCACTTGGATTAGACAATTTGTTTAAAATCATCTAGAATCGACCAGCTAGAGTTGTATTTAAAAATATATCTCGACTTGGAGTCATCTTTACCAAGTTCTAAAGGAATTGGCTAATAATCAGAACAACGAATCAGATCAACCTAACAACAAAAAAATATTGACGGAGAGAAATAACTCTTCCTTGACAAAACAAATGATCGAGTCTTTTATGAATTCCACCCATCTCTGAGAAATTATTGAACCAGGGGTGTGTTTTAATGGTTCTACATCAACAAGATTGTAAGCTTCAAACCTTTCTGTGAAGAATTGTGAAAGTTTGTCCACCCTACCCTGAGTACCCCAAATCTCATCTTTATTGACGGTGAAGTTAACATCGCCACCTAGTATTAATTTTTCATCCTGGAACAGCTGGTAACCAAGAATTTTATTCCAATATGCTTCCTTATCAACATATGGCCCATAGACATTAAGGATTTTAAATTTTCCACTTAACTCAAGGCTGAAGATATCTGCAAAAAGACCGACCTCGATAGAGTAAGTGATTTGTATTGATATCTTAGGAGATAAACCTAAAATGAGACCACCTGACAAACTCGTTGAATCTATCCAAATTAACTACCAGCCCGAAAAGAGACATGAAATCTCGAAATGCAAATACTCGAAAGTACCCATGGTTTCTTGTAAGAGGATTATATTTGGCTTATTCTTGTCGCAAAGATTACAGAGGGATAACTTTTTGTCTTTCCCTCCTAAGTTGTGAATATTTGTTGAGAGTATTTTTATCCCCCATTTCTAGGGATAACTAAGGAGATGATGTATCGAGGCCCTCGGGTTGCAGACATGGAGTACCAACATGAAACCCAGCACACGGAGCCCTTCATTCACCACACATCATCGTCTGATAGATGGAAGCAATGTCCACAACACCTAACCTAGATCATAGAGGACAAAGGGTATTTCTCCATGAGGTAACAAGTCTAGTATTTTGGTAAGTGTCATTCTAATAAATCAAGAATTTGAATATGTTGCAAAGAGTCATTTCTTGATTTTGAAAACATATGCTTGGAAATTATACCTTTTGCCTTATTTCACCTTGGTGAGTTTCATGGTTTCCTAGTAAGTGGCCACCCGTAGGGAAAGAGTTGCTACTGAGGGGTCTCCTTGAAGGGTCATTGTACCATTCTCGGTCGTACTTGCCACCTTCCATCACTTCCTCCTCTATGTTTCCCTACCTTTTAGGTTTTCTAGCTTATTGACCCAAGAAGGGAATGTACCTCATTTCATGGGAATAATGGGCCACTAGGCTCGGAGGTGCTCTAGCAAAAACATCATGCAATAAAAGCTCGTCCTGGGATCTTGAGAGAAATCAAACGCTTTCATAAAAGATGAGGGAACAGTAATAATAACTAATTAAACAATGATTACTTTCGAGGGTAGAGTGTTTGTGGGCTATGCATTTCCTTTTTAGTGCCCCATATTGACTTAACCCAGAAGGTCTTCATAAAAACACATTAACCAAGGAAGAGAGTTTGTGTACTATGCATTTCCTTTTCAATGCCCCTTATTGTCTTCAACTTGGTGACGCATACAAAGTAAATGGCTAAATAATAAAGGGCTTGGAAAAAATATGCTTCAAAAAATAAAAAGTGGAAAAAGATATGGCTAGCCCTCAACAAAGGAACTCATAGATGAGACAATACGAGCCCTTGTACGCCATGAAACCCCATACCTAGAAGCCTAAACCCATCCACCTCACATTCATTACATGGCCTAGAGAGTTTTCTCCTTGGAAACATCCCCTACTTGAGGAATTGGCTCACCCAGTAGGGCACTATGACACCCTCCCATATCTAAATTTGGAAAATTGTATAAGGTCTTTGAGCATTAGTTTATTTTAAAAAGGGGGGATATGATGCACATGTTTGGGTAGTTATTTTATTATATATATATATATATATATATATATATATATATATATATATATATATATATATATATATATATATATATATTACTTGGCGTGATGTTATGACTTGTGGACCCTTTGAGGGCATACTTGCTCGACTTTGCATGTCCTTGACGGGTGAAAGTTTGATCGTGGAGGCACAAAGTCACTTGGACCTTCACTTGGGGCATGAAGCCCACAGGATGGGTGATGCACCCTCTCTCCTTGGACAACTTGGATGAGTTACATTGCCTTTGGAGGCATTGATTATCCCCAAGAGGTGACTTGCTAGCCTTCCCATCCCTAATGTTTTCCTTTGGAGGCCTTATCCTTCTTTTCTGGGGCATGATGTCACACTTGGAGGGATAGGGTTTGGTTGTGTTGGTTGATTTAATAATGAATTGACATGTTTTGATGGACAAGGGCCCTTGAACATGAAGACTCCCTCAAGAAGCTCAACAACCTATTCACTATGCCAAAATGTCACTCATAATGGGCATGCCATCATATTTTAGGGCTTGTCTCTTTTATAAAATTAAATTATAATTTGTAAAGGGGGAAATTAGGAGCTTAGCCTCCCTAATTTGTGTTTTACCCTAAGTTAAGTGGAAAAACTCTTTTTACAAGGTCATGTATAAAAAGAGACCTTGTCACTTTCATTTGAGAACATATCACACTTGATAATTACATATTCTTTGGCTAAAATTTCCGCCCTACTTGGGAAAATCACATCTCTCTCTCATGTTTTTTTATGCTAGTACTTGTATTTCGGTAGAAGAAGCTAAGGTGTTATATCTTGGATGTATTGTTCTTGCTCATGTGATGGAATATTCTTGGTAATGAAGGGTTTATCTTGCTATCTCTTGGACTAGGTAAGGAATTTGTGCTATGTGTTGTTTCTTTCTTGGTTGCAAGGTTAATGTTGTTAAACTCTTGGAGGAGTATAAGGGAAGACACCCTCCACCAAGATCTATCATTATTTTCATTGAATAATCTATTGCAAAGGTTGCAAGGAGGAGTAAAAGGGATTACACCCTCCTAGATTTACCTTGCTAGTTGTGTTTTCTCTAGGGAGTAAAAAGGCTTACACCCCTAGAGAGGTAACACGACTAGCTCTTACAACAAGAGACCCCATAACCCAATTGATAAGGCACTAGTCTAATTTTCATTGGATAAATAAAATCATTGCATTGGTATGCGTGAATTGTTTAGATATTGCAATTGTCTAAGTTGGAATTGATTTCACATATTATAAGCATCATTGTGCCCTAAGGGCATCTTCTTTAGCCTATTAATTCTTTTGATGTTATAAACTAATTGCTACATCCATTAGGGTTGTTGAAAAATAACTCTTTAATCATATTTTGCTACTCTTTCTACCGCTGAAAAGTGCAAGTAATTGGTTCTAATTATTCCCCTTGTCAAGGGATTTCATTTGGGTGCTTTGCTTGTGAATTCAGTGGCTAGAACTTGATGTTGTAGAAAAAAAATTCTACAGCCACAAGGTTACCCTAATATAGTGTTGATAAAATATTTTAGCATGCCTTTTTTCCATCAAAAATTGTGTTTAAGTATTTGGATATTATCTACATGATTAGGGCTTGATTACCCAATAATTATTTGATGGTTTGGATGGTTAATTTTGCAGCTAGTAACATCTTTATTTGTTGACCTATATATTTCCATATTTCTGAAATTTGGGACAACAATCTTATCTTTCTAGTTCCCATTGATTAGAGGCTTAGTTTAACATCATTTGTCTTGTTCCGAGTAGGTTTAACATTGTTTTGTAGGTACCAAACACTTGGCAACCATCTCCTCCTTCATAAGACTATTTTCCAAGCCATTATTAATCTCTAAGATTGACCTATAGGGGTTTCACTAATCATCACATCACTTTTCATCTCAACCCCCCTAGATGCAATTTTGGACAACAAACTTATCTTTCTAATTCGCATTGATTAGAGGCTTGGTTTATCATCATTTGTCTTGTTCTTGGTAGGTTTAACATTGTTTTGCAGGTACTAAACACTTGGAAACCATCTCCTCCTTCACAAGACTCTTTTCCAAACCATTCTTCATCTCCAATATTGACCTATAGGGGTTTCATTCATCATCACGAAACTTTTCATCGTGATCCCCCTAGGGTCACTGGGATTCCCCCCTTGTGGTGATTTCATCATCACTAAAGCGAGGGGAGTGTCTATCTAAGGTGTCAGTGGGTAGGTACTCCCATAGTTGTCACACTTCTGTGGATTGGGTTGGTATTTTCACAAGATACAGATTATGTGATCAAATTTGGCGTCGTTGTCAGGGAGGATTTTGAATCATCTTTCGATCCCTAAAGACACTTTTGCAAGATTTTATCCTAAAGACTTTACCCATAGCTTGCCTCGTGACTCCACTTGAGGGAAGTTCCCTTTCCATTCTCGATGATATTTTCGAAGAACTCATTTGGTGACTCCATCGTGACAGAAACATCAGAGAGGGACTACCCTATCCCTTTGCATGTACCTAAATTTCCTAAACAACCTAACATTTTCCTATACCTCATGGTCCTCCACCTTCACCCACATTATGTATTTGTTTGCCTTCGCATGTCTCTCCCTCACCCACACCTGCTATTGCAAGTGCATCCCGAGAGCCTTAGGAGGAAAAATTATATAGACCATTGGATATCACAAGAATCCCTGGGTCACCCCACAAAATCCCAAAATATTTTAAATATCAGCTTCCCACCTTCTCTGGTGATGATCCCACCTTAGTCCATCAACATTTTTACACCTTTGCGGGTGCTCTCCAATGTTGTGACTAGTACGAAGATGTACAGATGAAACTTTTTTCCTTATCCCTCATAGGGAAAGCCAAGGAATGGTATGAAAGTATCACACCGGGGGTGATTACCACCTGGGACAATTTCCAAAGTCTTTTCATCATAATATTATCAAAGAAGGAGGATTTGGTATCCCTTTATGATCAACTTTACCATTGTAAAAGAGAATTGGGGAAGGACATCAGGGATTTCAATGATAGGTTTAATACCCTCGTAAAAAATTTACCTCAAAGACTCATACCCCCTGAGAATACCATTATCCAACGTTACATGTGAACTATAAATGATCCCTATGTTTCTCTGAAAGTAAACAAGCAGCTCATTACCCTGATGGAAGCCAAGGAGAGGGCATTCCAAATAGATGAAAATCTAAATTCTTCTCATCATTACAACAATGGTTTCCCACAAGACCTATACATGCAAGTCAGATAATTCATTTTGTCCAAACCACACCTCTTATTGAGACTCTATGTGTTACTAAGACATATCTCGAAATAAAAGAAACAAGAGTTGATGTCGAAGCTGCTAATATTGTCCTTAAGTCTGTATAAATAAAAAGGGTACCATGTGATACTAGGAAATCTAACCTATCACAAAGAAAAAAATAGATCATGAAGATGTTTTGGCAGCCAACAAAGTTGAAGAAGAGTTGTTGAAACACACCCAACGTTTCCTTCCTCAAGTCCACCAACTGGAGGAGGTGATTTCCATCAATTTCAGTCAAGAAAACAATACTAGAGAAAAGGAATATCTCTCCATAATCATCCATGGTGGTTGAATCCGAAGTCACCCACCTTTCTCATTACCTTAAACATAAATTATCTATCTTTCCACAACTGCGCTTTGAATTCGGGGGCTTCCGCAAATGTCATGACAATGAATTTTGTCAAAAAACTTGAATTAAATATTACTCTGCCTTACCCGAACATATTTCATATGGATTCAAGGAAAATTCCATTATGTGATATTATTGAGGACCTAGAATCAATCCTTGAACAATCCTCGGATGTGTCCTTCCTGATAGATTTCATAGACATCGATGTGCTAGAGGAGTGGGGCCTCCTACTTTCAAGGGATTAGATAAGTGAAATGAGAGGGAGTGCTCACCATAAATTTTCTCATATCATCTTCCCAAATACTGATGGGGATCATGTCATCTTGTACCCTGAGGCCCTCATCATAGAACAAAATGAGAACTATGATAAATTGTCACATCAAATCCACATTGTTATAGAAGAAATTGACTGCACGTGCATCTTATCGAACTCTCTTTTTGAGACGAAGAAAAAGGATCTGGTGTTGGGCCTTAGAGTTTGATGGGGCACATTCAAGTGCAAGTTCAGGGGTTGGAATAGTATTAATATCATCAAACAAGGGAATTACCTATTTCTCATATAGGCTTGAGTTTGATTGAACTAATAATATTTCCAAATATGAAGCTCTTCTCCTAGGTTTGAATCTCGCCATCGACATGAATATCAGGTCCTTACATGTAAGAGGAGATTTAGACTTCATCATTTACCAAGTCATGAGAGATTTTTCCACCAAAAAACCAAGGCTAAAGCAATATAGGGATGTTGTTTGGGATGCTATGAAACGTTTCAATGAATTTTCAATCGAATCCATTCCTAGAGAGGAAAATTCCATGGTAGATGCTTTGGTTGTTTCTGCTTCCACCCTACAACCCTATGAAGAAATTCTCCCTTACAAGGTGGAGGTAAACTGCAGGCCCTCAATCTCAGACAACCTAGAACATTGGTAATTTTTTGATGACGAAAAGAAGATAAAGTGTTTCCTCCAAAACGAAGGTGAGTTTTCGGAGACTCGGATAAACTTATTGAATGAAGAGGGGGACATCACGGTCATAGACTTACCCCATGATTATTTTTCAAGAGTTTTATCTCCCCTAGAAAGGATGTTTTATTGGAATGACATGTAAAAAGGAAAACCAGCAAATGGGTGATAAGATGAAATTGTAGAGTTTAATATTGGTACGGGTGCATCTCCCAAAATAGTGAATCCGGGAAAAGGAACAACCCGTACTGAAAGGAAAGAATTTTTAACCCTCATTAGAGAATTTGAGGATGTCTTTGCATGGTCATACAGGGATTTGAAATCCTATTACGGAGATGCCATACAACATGCCATCCCTATTAAGGAGGATGTAAAACCTTTCAGACAGAAACTGAGGCAAATCTACCCAAATATTGCACCCCAAGCTCAAAAGGAATTGAAAAATATGGTGGAAGCAAGGATAATAGAACCCATTATATACTCCTCTTGGGTATCCAACCCTATGGTTATCCGAAATAAGACCGGTGACATCAGGTTATGTGTTGATTTTAGGAACTTGAACCAAGCATCGCTCAAAGATAATCATCCTTTGCCAAACATGGAGCATCTCCTACAAAGGGTTACGGGAGTAGAGTTGATGTCTATGCTTGATGGTTTCTCAGGGTATAACCAAGTACTGGTAAAAAATTAGCATCGAATCAAGACTGCTTTCCCTACCCCATGGGGAACCTATAAGTATTTACGAATTCCTTTTGGATTAACTAATGTTGGGTCTAATTTTCAAGGCACCATGGACTATGCTTTCAAGGATCTAGTAGGAAAAATTATAGATATTTACCAAGACGATCCGACTACTATTTCTAAGAAGAGAACTCAAAACATTCACCATCTGCAAGCAATCTTTGAGAGATGTAGAGAGTATGGTGTCTCCCTCAACCCCAAGAAATCAATTTTTGGGGTAGACAAGGGGAAGTTATTGGGACATATCATCTCCAAGGATGGAATTTCGATGGATCCTTCCAGAATTAAAGCTATTGAAAATATTCCTTTCCCTAAGGAAAATAAATCTTCACAATCCTTTTTTGGTAAAATTGATTTCATAAGAAGATTCATACCAAACTTCACTGAGATTGTCAAACCATTGAATCATTTATTAAAGGGCGATGTCTGTTTCGAATGGGATGACATCAGAAAGAGGGCCTTTCAACATATTAAATAGGTTATAATTGTTGCACCTGTTTTGGTGAGCCCGGATTTTACTAAAGACTTCATCATCTTCTCGTTTTCCTTGAATGACACCATCGCAGGGGTTATTTTACAAAAAAATGATGAAGGAGATGAGAAGTCGATTGCCTTCATGAAAAAAGTACTCAGGGACTCATAACTAAACTATACAATTACTAAGAAATAAGATTATTCCCTTGTCACGTCTCTCAATCATTTTAGAACATATGTGGGGTATAAAAAGATCAAATATCGTGTCCCTTATCTAGCAGTGAAGGATATTTTATCTCAACATGATTTCCTTGGTTCGAGGGGGGAAGTGGATGTCAAAATCCAAGAGTATGACCTGGAAACAAAACCTTCTAAAATAATAAAGGGACAAGGATTTAACCAAAATGCTCATTGAAGGAAATCAAGAAGTTATTGAATTAGAATAAAAGGAACATGTGAACGTTGTTGTGGGGGAAATCAAGAACGATGAATGGTACTCCAATATCATATATTATTTGAAGAAGCTTACATGTCCTAAACACCTAGTGGATCACAAAACAAGGGCTTTAAGACTCAAATCCATAAAGTATTGCTTCACACAGAAAGGTCTTGGATGGAGAAATCTTGATGGAGTGTTTCTCATATCTGTAAAAAAAGAGGAACCAAATAGGTTTATTTGCGATCTCCATTCAGGATATTGTGTAGGTCATTTTTCCACTCGCACCATTGCTCATAAAATCTTGAGGGAAGGATATTATTGGCCTACTATCTTCTTCTATAGACATCAATATGTTAGATCATGCCAACCTTGTCTGTACTTTTAGAGAAAAAAATGATTCCATGCCCTTCCTTTAAAGCCAGTAGTGGTTGAAGCACCTTTCCAACAGTGGGGATTGGAATTCATCAGAGAATTTAAGGACAACTCTATTAATGGTTACCGATGGGTCCTAACGACTACATATTAATTCACTTGATGGGTAGAGGTCATCCCAATGAAGAAAGAAACAGAGGAAGTGGTGATGAATTTCCTTGAAGAGAGGATAATAACCAGGTTTGGTGTTCCTTCTAAGATTACCACTGAGAATGCCAATTATTTCAACTCAGTAGATTTGAATGAATTTTGTTTCAAGTACGAGATTGTTCTATCACACTCAACCAATTACTACCCTCGGGGAAATGGTTTGGCTAATTCCAACAATAAAAAATCATGAATATCATGAAGAAAATTGTTGGAGAAAATAAGAAGAGTTGGGATGGGAAAATAAAGTATGCCCTTTGGGCAGAACGCACAACAGTTAAAACTTCCACTCGGAAAACCCCCTTTGAGTTAGTTTATTGGATGGAAGCGTGATTACCTATAAATAATCAAATTTTATCCTTGCAATTAGCCCATCATTTCACCACTAACAAAGAAGCATTGCAAGGAAGAATCGATCAATTTATAGAACTAGACGATACCAGAAGAATGGATTTCGATCAAATGGAAAAGAACCAGAGAAAAATAAAAGGAAATTGTGATCGCAAAGAAAGAAAAAGGGACTTCAAGGAAGGATATCTAGTCTTGATGTGGGACAAGAGAAGGGAGAAACCTGGGATGCATCATAAATTCGACAATATATGGGTGGGGCCATATAATATTTAAGAAAAATCTAGGTCTGATTCTTTCTACTTGTCTAACTGGGAAGGAAGGAAGACGTCATTATTAGTAAATGGATCTCTCCTCAAACATTATTTTCCAGAAGGGACCTAACCTCTTTAGGGCCCAGGGCCCAAGGTAAGTAGGTAGGTCATTTTCTTTCCCTCACACTTGCATTTTCTTGTTCATAATAGTTTAGTTGCATTTTCTTACAGTTACATATCATATCTCACTTTTTCATTTTTCTCTACTTGAATTATTTCATAGTTGCTTTACATCATTTTCTTTCATCATATTACATGTTAGTTTAGAATTTTTGGAAAAATGCAAAATTTTCTTTTAGCGATTAGTTGAAATTTTGATTTTTTTATCATATGAATAAAGGCTAAGTGAGCCACCCTCGATTGCCCATAGTTTGTTGTTTCAGCGTGTGTAGGAACATGTCTTACTAGGATATGCTTGGGTTCTCATGCACTCTACGATGAGTGCATGTCCTCGAGTAGCAGCCAGATGTTATTCCCCATTCTACGGATAACTAAGGAGATGATGTCTCTAGGCCCTTAGGTTGCATACATGGAGTATTGAGAGGCAACCCAACACACAGATCCCTTCATTCACCACACATCATTGTCTGATCGATGGTAGAAATTTCCACCACACCTAACCTAGATCACAGATGACAATGGGTATTTATCCATGAGGTAACAAGTCTGGTATTGTGGTAAGTTTCATTCTAATAAATCAAGAATTTGAATATGTTGCAAAGAGTCCTTTCTTGATTTTGAAAACATATGCTTGGAAATTATACTTTTTTCCTTATTTCACTTTGTTGAGTGTCATGGTTTCCTAGTAAGTGGCCATCTGCAAGGAAAGGGTTTCTACCTTGGGGTCTCCTTGAAGGTTCATGGTACCATTCTCACTCATATTTTCCATCTCCCATCACTTCTTCCCCTCCGTTTCCACACCTTTTAGGTTTTCGAGCTTATTGACCCAAGAAGGGCATGTACCTCATTTCATGGGAAGAAGGGGCCACTATGCTTGGAGGTGCTCTAACAAAAACATCATGCAATAGAATCTCACCCTGGGATCCCAAGAGAAAGGAAACGCTTCTCATAAAATATGAGGTACCCGTAATAATAACTAATT
Source organism: Picea engelmannii (assembly GCA_009831015.1). NCBI lineage: Eukaryota > Viridiplantae > Streptophyta > Pinopsida > Pinales > Pinaceae > Picea > Picea engelmannii. Next base: position 216,433 of record ML814960.1, on the reverse strand, counting down.
AAACAATGGTTACTTTCCAAGGTAGAGTGTTTGTGGGATATGCATTTCCTTTTTAGTGCCCCTTATTGTCTTCAACTTGGTGACACGTGGAAAAAAATATGCTTCAAAAAGAAAAAAGAGGAAAATGGTGTGGCTAACCCTCAAAAAAGACACTCATAGATAGATAATATGAGCCCTTGTATGCCATGAAACCCCATACCTAGAATTCTAACCCTATCCCCCTCACATTCATTAAATTCCCTAGAGAGGTTTCTCCTTGGAAACATCCCTTACTTGAGGAATTGGTTATGGAGCTAACCCATAGTAAGGGCTCTACGTGTTGGGTTATGATTGATAACCAACCCATAGCAATTTTGATTGATTCTCGAGCTAGCCATAGTTACACAAATGATAACATTGTTGAAAGATTTCACTTGTAAAGAAGTAAGCATAAGAAATCTTAGTCAGTTCAGTTAGCCACGTGGGCTAAGAGGAAAATCAATGAGTTGGTTAAATATTGTCTGATATACATGAATGGACTCAACACAAAGGTAGATGTAAACATCATACTGTTGGGTTCATATGATTGTCTAATTGGCATGGATTGGTTGGAAAAATATCATGTTTTCCTAGATTGTTACAACAAGACAATCACATGTCCTAATGAAGAAGGGAAGCAAGGAAAAATTCAGGGCATTCCAAGAGTTGTAGTTGTTAGAGAGATTTCAGCTATGCATCTAAAAAAGAGTTTCAAAAAGGGATGTCAAATTTTTTCAGCCCACATGGAAGAGGTAGCCAAAGATAAGGTAGCAAGCATTTAAGACCATCCAGTCTTGAGAAATTTTGAGGATGTTTTTAGAGAAATTCCAAGATTTCCACCAAAGAGAGACATTGATTTCTATATTGATTTGGTGCCATGAACTACCCTGGTATCCAAGACACCATACAGAATGGGTACACAAAAATTGAAAGAGTTGCAAATGCAACTTGAAGAGTTGTTAAGGAAGGGGTATGTACACCCAAGTGTGACACCTTGGGGAGCCCTGGTTATTTTTGTAAAGAAGAAAGATGGGACCTTAAGGCTATGTATTGATTTCAGACAACTGAATAAGGTCACCATAAAGAATAAATATCCTTTTCCAAGAATTGATGATTTTTTTGATCAGTTGAAAGGTGCAAGGATATTTTCCAAGATTGACTTGAGATCAGGTTATCATCAAGTAAGGATAAAAGAAGAAGACATCGGAAAGACAACATTCAGGACAAGATATGGGCATTATGAATTCACGGTAGTGCGATTTGGACTATAAAATGCCCCAGCAGTCTTTATGTGTTTGATGAATGGAGTGATCAGGGAGTACCTGGACAAGTTTGTAATTGTGTTCCTAGATGATATAATCATCTACTCTAAGTCAAAAGAGACATGATCAGAATTTAATAATGGTGTTGCAAGTTTTAAGAGAGCATAAATTGTATGTTAAGCTAATAAGTGCATATTTTATCAAAAGAAGATTCACTACTTGGGGCATATAATTTCAGCAGCAGGGATAGAATTTGAAGATAGAGGCCATTAGAGGATGGCCAATGCCAAAGAATTTTATAGATTTTATATCATTCATGGGTCTTTCCGATTATCACCGAAGATTCATAAAAGGATTTTCAAAGATTGCAAGTCCAATCACTTCTTTACCAAAGAAGGGAGTGAATTTTGAATGGACACCTAAGTGTGAAGAAAGTTTTCAGTTGTTGAAGGAAATATTGACAAGTGCACCAATATTGAATATTGAAAATCCAAATGAATACTTTGTTGTGTGCACCGATGCATGCAAGGAAGGGCTCGGTGGAGTCCTCGATCAAAAGGACCATGTGGTATGCTATGAATCTAGAAAATTAAAGGAGATTGAAAGAAATTATGCCACACAAGATCTAGAATTAGCAACAATCATACATGCATTAAAAATGTTGAGGCATTACCTTATGGGTAATAAATTCGAGCTAAGGATAGACCATTGTGGTCTGAAACATTTGTTTGGATAACCAACACTAAATTCTAGGCAAACTAGATGGTTGGAATTTCTAAGTGAATATGACTTCCAAATTAAGCATATAAAGGGAAAGGAAAATCAAGTGGCTAATGCACTTAGCAGGAGAGATCATGAAGTGCATGTTGCAGCCATTAGAATGTATAGAATAGATCTAAAAGATAAAATTGTTGCAGCAGCAAATTCAGATTAAAATTATTTAAAAATAAAAGAGAGATTACAACAAGGTAATTTTCAACAGAAATTTAATTCTTATGAGCTGAAATAAGAAGGAATTTGCATGTACAAAGGAAGGGTGTATGTGTTGAATTCCACTGAGCTGAAAAATGCAATGTTGAAGGAAATGCATAATGTGCCATATGTTGAGCACCCAGGATATCAGAAGACAATTGCGGTTGCGAGAAGCTAATACTTTTGGTCGAGAATGAAGAAGGAAGTGGCTAATTACATATCTAGGTGTCTAGATTGCCAAAAGGTAAAGACATATCATAGACATACAACATGTTTTTTATATCCATTTCCCATTATGGAATGGAAGTGGGAAGTTATTAAATTGGATTTTATTACAAAGCTACCCAAAACAGTGAGATAATATGATTCCATCATGGTGGTGGTGGATAAATTGACTAAAGCGGCACATTTTATTACAGTGAAGACAACACACAAGGCAACAAATATTGCAGAGATCTACATGAAAGAATTTTTCAGATTACACAGAAAACCTAAGGAAATAGTTTCAAATAGAGATCTGAAGTTTACCTCCAATTTTTGGAAAGGTTTGTTCAAAGGATTTGGAACAAATTTAAATCTCAGTACAACGTATCACCCAGAGTCAAATGGGAAAACATAAAGGACTAACAAGATAATTGAGGACATGCTTAGAATGTATGTGATGGATCAACTATCAAAGTGGGAAGATTATATTCATTTAATTGAATTTTCCTACAACGATGGGTATCATACCTCATTGAAAATGAGTCCATTTGAGGCATTGTATGGCAGAAAATGTAACACACCAGTGAATTGGGATAATCATGTAGACATAGTAGTTGTTGGGCCATATTTATTGAAGGAAATGGAAGAGAAGATGACAAGGATAAAGCAGAATTTAAAGGCTTCCCAGGATAGGCAGAAAATTTAAGGAGACAAGAATAGAGTGTTTAGAGATTTTAAAGTGGGTGAACATGTAAGATTAGGAAGTTGTCCAAAGTTGTAAGCAAGATATTGTGGGCATTTTGAAATATTAGAAAAGATAGGGCCAGTTGCATACATGCTAGCATTGTCTACATCCATGAGAGTGCATAATGTATTCCATGTGTCATTATTAAAGAAATATGCACATGACCCTAACAAAATAATTGATTGGAATGTGATCCAGGTGGGGCACAAAGGGGATTTCCGGGTGGAACCAGTACGCATCCTGGACCAAAAATTCAAGGTGCTTGGGAACAAGGCCATAGGGATGATAAAGGTTCAATGGACCCGCTACAGTCCTGAAGATGCTACATGGGAGCATGAAGAAAATATGTGGGCATAGTACCCGCAAATTTTTGACAATTTTGAAGAAGACGGAATGCAAGACTCTGTTTTGAGTAGCTAGAGAACCAAAACCACATCTCAGAGTCCTAGCCAATTGAATTGGGGACCTTGATAAACAAATGGCTCATTCCTTGGGTTATCCTTGAAAAATTGATGGTAAATCCCTTGGGTTAACCCTGATAAACGAATGGTGCATTCCTTGGGTTGGCGAGTTTAGAGGAACATGAGATTTTGGTGGGAACTGTCGCTTGAGTTGTAAATTTGCAGAATTTTATTTTCTGAGTATTGTGATGTAAATTTTCATATATGTATATTGATATAGTGTTCATTGAGGATGACGCACAACTATAATCCTCAGTTTAATTATGCTTAATGTAGATATAATGTGTGGCTATAGCCAAAGCGATGTATATGCGAATTGTATTTCTAAATGTTAATAATAAAATGGGATGCCAGCTACTAAGGGGACATGGATAGAGATGGGGGATGAATTAATCCACAAGAGAGGGGAGTGTCAAGGATAATGGCCAAGAGGGGTCCAAGTGGGAAATACCCATGCATATTAATTCAATCCATTTTCCTAAATTTCTTGTTTGTATATGAACCTTCCAATTTTTGATTGAGTGTTTCCAAAGCCAATCAATGAATACATGTAAGAGGGTGGGAATGAGTGGTCACATCCCAAACTTATTGGGTGATGCAGGAGCATCGTTAGCAAAGCACAAGCAGAGGACAGCTAGGCGCACTAGTGCACATTTTGAAGAAAAATAAATTTTGAAGAGAGTGTATCACACAAATCTTTTGAAAGGAATTGTAATTAAAGAACGTCTTTAATGTTGTAGAGCTAGATAATTTCATGAGGACATCAGAAGATGTATTTTATTTTAATGAAGCTAAGTGCAGTAGATATTTGATGTGTTCAACCTGATCTATCTGTAACAAATATTTATTGTAATAAATTCTAAGTAGTTGATAGCTTTTAATTTGATAGGATAGCTTTAGAGTCGTTGGAGGGAGGATCTCGAAGATCCCTCTTGTATAAAGCTTTGTATTATTTCCCAGAGAAGGATGTTGAATCTATTGTATAGGTTTCTACTGAAGTTGTTATATTGTTGAGAGGTTGTTAATAGATGTGAGTTGAGAGCTACCAGGAAGTAGTGTATGAACACATGTATGTTTCAGTTGAATGAATATAATAGAGAAGTATTGTCCCAAATGTATGGTGTTGATGCGTCTATCTGAATGAATGAATGGTAGACTTTTTGTTTGTCTGGAATTCTCTATTATTTCTTGTTCTTGTGTTTATGTATGCATTTACATGGCTAAATGTATGAATTTATGAATATTTAGATAAGTTTCAATTGTTTCTCTTCTACGAGCAAGTGAAAGAGTGCATAGTGTCCGCAAGGAGTGCGTTGAAAAAGTCTATTTCGACTCATAGGATCAGAATATCCAACATGAACTTATGTGTGCAAGGAGTGCATAGCGTCTACAAGGTGTGCGTGACAGAGTCCATCTTGACTTAGAAAGTTCTGGAGAGATAGATTGAAGATATTTGTCTGCAAGGAGTGCATGGTTGAGTCTTCTGCTTTTGAAGCTTAGAGAAATAGTGAGAATCGTCCACATAAGTGGTTGAATTTCATAGGAGAACCTGTTGCAAGGTGTGCACAAGCTAGGATTCGACTAAGTGTCGAAAGGAGTATTCTAAGGAGAGAAGAGTTCGAGGAAGAACAAACTCAAGAGGAATAGTGGCGAGAAATCTTCAAAGGGAAGAGTCCTTTGAGATTTCCCAGAATTATCCAAGCAAGACCCTTCCAGGAGGGATTAGATTCATTCCAGACTGTCAGATATGGGAGAAGTTGTATGCAAAATTGACCGAGAGGTATTTCGGCATTTCGGAATTCAAATCATTTCGAAGTGTAAAAAAGGTGGGATCGTCGAAGTCGTGAAATCACGAGGTGAATCTTAATTGTTGGTTGCGAGGAGACACGTGGCAGTGGATTAAAGAATATGGGAGTAGAGGTTCGAAGGAAGCAAGTGTGGAGTGAGTGAAGTTTCACGAAGTCACGAAACCTGAAACACAACTGGACCATCAGAGCCAGGGAGACACGTGGTAAAGACCCATGAATTCGAAGGAAGTTGTTTCGGAAGGAAACAGAGGAGGAGTGCAATATCGTCAGATCCCGAAGTGGCGAAGGAATGGCTCGAGGTTATAGCCCACAGTCACAAAGGAGGAGGAGTCTAGTGCAAGACTAGAACTCACAATCGATGTTGCCAAGCACCGAAGAGAAAAGTTGTAAATAGTTTGAACTTGCAGGCGACATCAAGGGGACATGTGCATGTATAAATTGTTCAGGGTTTGTTGAAGACCCGAAGAACCAATTCAGTTTGGGAAATTAAAATATCTAAGACTGGGAGGTTGCATAATCCCCAGGAGGGAAGGGGGTGTTTGCATCAAGTGGTATCAAAGAAGATTCAAAATTGATTTATGTAGGAAAAGGAGACAGAGAAGTAGGTTGATATTATTGAGTGGTATCAGATACATCATCACAATGTCCCCTACGAGACGTGCAGAGCCACCCGTAGAAAATAGAGATATGGAAAGGGAGATGAGAGAACTCAGATCAAGGTTGGATGCCATGGAAATAACACAAAGGAGAGCACTTGATGTTGGAGGCGTCAGCGATGCATAAAATGAAGAAGTGGAAGTTGAAGAAGTTGTAGCAGAGGATGTTGTGGAAGAGCGCTTCTTGAAAGCAGTTGTTAAATTGGGAGTTAGATCAAAGATAGACATACCAATGTATGAAGTTAATTTAGACGTAGGAGAATTTCTTGATTGGATACGAGCAATGGACAAGTATTTTGACTATGAAGATGTCGATGAGGAGAAAAAGGTGAAACATGTTGTCGTCAGGTTGAAAGGACATGTAACACTATGGTGGGATGAACTACAGGCTGACAGGAGAAGCAAAGGAAAAAAAAAGATTAAGAGTTGGGATCGAATGGTAGCCAATCTAAAAATGAAATTCATACCCAATGACTAGGAGATAAGTTTGTTCAGGAGATTGCAGAACCTAAGACAGAAAGAGATGAATGTGAAGGAGTACACAGAGGAGTTCTACATACTGAACATCGGGGATGGAAAAAAAGAGAGAGACGAGGAAAAAGTTGCAGGTACATCAATGGCCCGAGATATGAAATCCAAGACGATATCAACATGATGACAATAAGGAAAGTAGAGGATGTGTATCAGATTGATCTGAAAGAAGAGGAGAAGTTGGCCAGGAAGTTGAGTCAACAAAACAGAGGTAGAATCTTGAACATAGGAAAAGGAGTTTCCCATGACAAGACACAGAAGTCCAAAGGTGAGGTGGAGAAACCACATAGTCACTCTTATAGAGGAGGAAGTTCCCGAGGAAGGTAGAATGGTGGTCGAAACTCTTTTCCTAAAGGAAGAGAAAGAGGTAGAAGAGGAGAGATAAAGTGTTATGCTTGTGGAAAGGTAGGACACATGTCTTGGGAATTTCCTAAGAGAAAGAAATAAGGAGGTGAAGCTCACATTTCAAAAGCGTGGAAGCGAGATGTTGAGGTAGAAGGCGCAAAATATGGGAGATCTTTGATGATGAACAAATTTCTCTTAAAGCTAGAGCCAGAGGTTGAAAAGCCGATGCAGAGGAACAGTTTGTTCAAGACAACTTTCAAGACTAAAGACAGAGTATGCAAGGTGATAATTGACATTGGGAGCACTGATAACTTAGTATCCACAAAGATGGTGGATAAGTTAGAGCTGGATATGACTATACATCCGACATCGTACAAAGTCTCATGGTTGTAGAAAGGTCATCAGGTAACAGTCACTAAACAATGTCTGGTTGAATTTAAAATAGGAGGATATAGAGATGAAATCCTATGCGATGTGATTCCAATGGATGTATGTCATGTTTTGTTGGGAAGACCATAGCAGTACGACAGGAATGCCATTCATGATGGGAGAAGAAATACTTATACCTTAGAGAATAATGGTAGGACACATATGTTGTTTCCAATTGAAGAGAAGAAAGTGAAGGAAGAAGCCAGCACGAGTATACTTCTCATGAGTGGGAAGGAACTCCTGAGTGAAGTTAAGAAGGAACATGAGATGTAGTTTTTTGTACTAAGGAAGCTGAAAGTTATCCTTACAAGTAATTCTATGGAGGATTTTCCTGAGGAAATTCAGGAGTTGTTGGAAAATTTTACCAGCATAGTCGTGGATGAGTTGCCAAGCTCATTTCCACCTATCAAAAGTATCAACCATCACATTGACTTGATACCAAGAGAAAGCCTTCCGAACAAAGCAACGTACAAACTAACACCTCAAGAGAATGAGGAGGTGAAAATACAGGTTCAAGACTTGTTAGACAAAGGTTTGGTCAAAGAAAGCTTGAGTCCATGTGCAGTACCAACTGTGTTGATTCCAAAGAAGGATGGAGGATGGATAATGTGTATAGACTCAAGGGCCATAAATAAGATCACCATTAGGTACAGGTTTCCATTGATGAGGATGGATGGCTTAATGGATTGTTTAAGTGGAGAAAACTATTTTTCAAAAATAGATTTGAAAATTGGATATCACCAGATAAGGATGAGAGAAGGTGATGAGTGGAAAACAACCTTCAAGACAAATGACGGGTTGTATGAATGGCTTGTTATGCCATTTGTCTTAAAAAATGCCCCGAGTACTTTTATGAGGTTGATGAATGAAGTGTTGAAAGATTTTATTGGCAAGTTTGTGATCATGTATCTGTATGATATATTGGTCTTCAGTAAGACCGAGGAAGAGCATTTGGGGCACTTAACATTAGTAATGAAGAGGTTACAGTGGGAGAAGATGTTGATAAAGTTAAAGAAATCCTCTTTCATGAAGACATAACTCATTTATTTGGGTTTTGTGATCTTTTCGAATGAATTGAAGATGGTTCCCTAAAAGGTGAAAGAAATCAAAGAATGGTCATCGCTGAGTGTATTTGAGGTAAGAAGCTTCCATGGATTAGCAAGTTTTTACCAGAATTTCATTAGAAATTTTAGTGAGATTGGTGTACAAATGATGGATACTGTGAATAAAAGACATAAGTCTTTCAAATGGATAGAAGAGGCTGAGAAGATCTTCAACATATTGAAGGAGAAGATAATAGAACAATTGATTCTGGTATTACCAGATTTCAGAAAGACATTTCAGGTGAGATGTGATGCGAGTGGAGTTGTAATTGGAGTGGTCTTGAGCCAAGATAATAGGCATGTTGTGTATTTCAGTGAGAAGCTAAACGATGCTAAGAGAAAATACTCCACATATGATAAAGATTTTTATGCCATCATTGAAGCCTTGAAGAAATGGAGGCACTATCTCATTCTGAAAGAGTTTGTTTTGTATAGTGATAATCAAGATTTATAATTCATAACTAGACAAGATAAGTTAAACCAGAGACATGCCAAGTGGATAGTGTTTATGCAAAATTTCACTTGTTACATTAAACATATTTCTAGTAATGTTAACAAGGTTGTTGATGCATTGAGCAGGAGATGTCTAATTCTGCAGGAATTTCAAGTGAAGACCTTGGGTTTTGAACACCTTAAGGAAATGTATCATGGTGATCTAGACTTCAAGCAAGCATATGAAGCATGTGCAAACTCTGTGCTCAGGGACAGGAGCCAGTGGACCGAATATCTGATTCAGGATGGGTTTTTGTTCAAAGGATGCCAGCTGTGCATACCAAAGTGTTCGATGAGGGAGAATTTGTTGAAAGAAAACCATAGTGGAGGTCTAGCCAGACATTTCTTTACACAGTTGAATGATTCATATTATTGGCCAAGTATGAGAGAAAAGGTGAAAAGGTTTGTAAATCGATGTAAAATTTTCTAGTATGCAAAGGGAAAGAGACAGAATATTGGGTTGTATCAACCATTGCATATTCCAGAGAGGCCACTGGATGCAATAAGCATGGATTTTGTGTTGGAATTGCCCATAACACAAAGAGGAATTGATTCCATATTTGTGATAGTGGACATATTTTCAAAGATGGCACACTTTATCCCATGCCATAAGACAAGTTGTAAGACTCTGTGGATTTCCCAGGAGTATTGTTTTAGACAGGGACACCAAATTTGTTGATCATTTTTGGAGGACATTGTGGAAGAAGATGGGAACAGAAATATCCTTTAGTTTTTCATATCACCCTCAAACGAATGGATAGAATGAGGTGGTGAATCGAAGTTTAGAATATTTTTTGAGGAGTTTGTTCACTGAACATCATAGTGAGTGGGATCATATTTTAGCACAAACAGAGTTTTCAGATAATGACTTGGTGAATAGAAGTACTGGAAAGAGTTCATTTCAAATAGTGTATGGAATGAATCTAAGGGGAGTGTCATAATTGAGAGATCTGGGGAAGTGAATTTAGAAGCGTTGGAGTTGAAGACTTCATTGCAGAAATGTAGGAACTTCGTAATCAAATCAAGGAGAAATTGAAGAAGAGCAGTAGTGAATACAAATGCAGAGTTGATCAACATAGGAGGAAACTTCAGTTTGAAGTTGGAGATCAAGTTCTATCACATCTTAGGAAGGATAGGTTCCCAAGGGGAGCATATAATAAACTAAAGTTGAAGAAGATAGGACCGTGCAAAATCCTAAGAAGATTTGGTGAGAATTCTTATGAGACAGAGATGCCATAATATGTGGGTATATCACCCATATTCAACATTGCAGACCTGTATCCTTATAGGGAAGATGGAACTGAAGGACCTGAAAATAAAAAGGAAATCCAGTGGGAGAAGCAAATGCCTATAGCAGAAAATTTGTGGATGGAGCAAATCATAGATCGGTGAATTGGTAGGAAGACTAGAAGGAAAACATATTTTGATTATTTAGTAAATTGGAAAGGGTGACCAATAGAAGATGTCAATTGGGTAATTGAAGCAGACATCCAGAAGCATGGAAGGTCAGTGCAGGAGCTCATGGACAGGATTCCATGAATTTTTCATCCAGATAAGTATGATGCAGGAGCATCGCTAGCAAAGCACAAGCTGAGGACAGCTAGGTGCACTAGCGCACATTTTGAAGAAATTTTAATTTTGAAGAGAGTGTATCACACAAATATTTTGAAAGGAATTGTAACTAAAGAACGTCTTTAATGTTGTAGAGCTATATAATTTCATGAGGACATCGGAAGATGTATTTAATTTTAATGAACCTAAGTGCAGTACAGATTCGATGTGTTCAATCTGATATGTCTGTCACAAATATTTATTGTAATAAATTATAAGTAGTTGATAGCTTTTAATTTGATAGGATAGATTTATATTCATTAGAGGGAAGATCTCGAAGAGCCCTCTTGTATAAAGCTTTGTATTATTTCCTAGAGAAGGTTGTTGAATATATTGTATAGGTTGTTGTTGAAGTTGTTGTTAGATAGTTGAGAGGTTGTTGATAGTTGTGAGTTGAGAGCTACCGGGAAGTCGTTTATGAACACATGTATGTTTCAGTTGAATGAATATAATAGAGAGGTATTGTCCCAAATGTATGGTGTTGATGCATCTATATGAATGATTGAATGGTAGACTTTATGTTTGTTTGGAATTATATGTTATTTCTTGTTCTTGTGTTTATGTATGCATTTACATGGATAAATGTATTAATTTATGAAGATTTAGATAAGTTTCAATTGTTTATCTTCTACGAGCAAGTGAAAGAGTACATAGTGTCCACAAGGAGTGCATTGACAAAGTTTCTTTCGACTCATAGGCTCAGAAGAGACAATGTGAACTTATTTGTGCAAGGAGTGCATAGCGTCTGCAAGGTGTGCGTGACAAAGTCCAGTTTGACTCAGAAAGTTCTGGAGAGATATCTTGAAGGAAGTTGTCTGCAAGGAGTGCATGGGTGAGTCTTCTAATTTAGAATCTCAGAGAAATAGTGAGAACCATCCACGGAAGTGATTGGATTTCAAAGGATAACCTGTTGCAAGGCATGCACGGGTTGGAATTCGACTAAGTGTCGAAAGGAGTATTCTAAGGAGACAAGAGTTCGAGGAAGAACAAGCTCAAGAGGAATAGTGGCGAGAAATCTTCGAAGGGAAGAGTCCTTTGATATTTCCCAAAATTAGCCAAGCGAGACCCATCTAGGAGGGATTGGAGTCATTCCAGACCGTCAGATATGGGAGAATTGATCAATAGGTATTTCAGCATTTCAGAATTTGGAGCATTTTGAAGTGTAAAAAGGTGGGATCGTCGAAGTCACGAACTCGTGAGGTGAATATTAATCATTGGCTGCAAGGAGACACATGACAATGGATTAGAGAATCTAGGAGTAGAGGTCTGGAGGAAGCAAGTGTGGAGTGAGCGAAGTTTCATGAAGTTGTGAAACCCGAAACACAGTTGAACCATCATATCCAGGGAGACACGTGGTAAAGACCTGTGAATTCGAGGAAGTTGTTTCAGAAGGAAATAGAGGAGGAGAGTGAAATATCATCGGAGCCCGAAGTGGTGAAGGATTGGCCCAAGGTTATAGCCCGCGGTCACAAAGGAGGAGGAGTCTAGTGCAAGACTGGAACTTAAAACCGATGTTTCCAAGCACTGAAGAGCGAAGTTTCAAATAGTCTGAACTTGCAGGTGACATCAAGGGGACCTGTGCATGTATAAATTGTTCAGGGTATGTTGAAGACCCGAAGAACCAATTCGGTTCGGGAAATAAGAAGATCCAAGACCGGGAGGTCGCATAATCCCCAGGTGAGAAGGGGGTGTCTGTATCATTGGGCACATGGGGGTTGAGTATAACCATCTTAGGGAAGAGTGTGATTCAAGAAAGGAAAGCCAAAGAGAGGAAATCGGTATGGGTGGGGACAACAATTTTTACACATTGAGTTTTTGGTGCATGAGGAGGAAGGAGAGAGTAGGAAAGAGAGCTTGGAGCTGGTGCAGCCTTGGAAGGCGAATTCTAGAGAAATTTGGAGTGTATTGGAGCTAGAAACTATAGAGCCATGTTGTCAGGCTTGAAGACTGAACTCATGTGTGAGTTGCACTAAAACAACAAGTGGTTGTTGTTTTTTGTTGGTAGTTTTTCCTAGCAGCAAGTTCCCTTGAGTTCCCAACTAAGAGATTCCTAGATACCTATGCTAGAGAGACCCTGATAAACAAATGGTGCATTCCTTAGGTTCGCCCTAATAAATGGATGGCACATCCCTTGGGTTAGCTCTAATAAATGAATGGTACATTCCTTGGGTTGGTAAGGTCAAGAGGAAGAGAGTTGATGGAAAATCGGGATAGTTGTAGGAAGATATCAGTGGGTTGTGAGTTTATGAGTTGTGAGTGGATTGTGAGAGACCACCCTCCTTTTATGGATTACTAGCCTCGGTTCGGGGGTGACTGGCTATTGAGATTTGGAATAGTCAGTCTATGGTTGGGTGGAACTTCCTTCTCAAGCAGTTGGTTGCACAACTCTTGTTTAAAGATAACTCTTGTTGTTGAGTTATTTACATGTGTTATTGTTGTGCATGATCTCTGTGTAAATGAGAACAATTTATATGTTGTTGTAATGAACTATTTAGATGCATTTCATGTTGTTTATTAGAATGTGGTATATGCTTCTATTCTATGGTTGTAGACAATATCTAAATATGTTTTAATTCATAGCTAAAAGCTACAGCAAATTAGTTAATTGTAAATGAATTAATTTAGTGAGAAGAAATTTCATTTTTATGAGTATTTCGCACCGCAATGTCCCTCAGTTGGGCAGGGGGACGTTACAAATGCAACTACGATATGCATACTCATGATTTGAAAATTGATATTATGTCTAGCATGCATCCAACCTATTTTTGTGCTTATTGACTAGAACCATCGACAAACTCTGGATGAGCAATAATTTTCTAGAAGGATTCTATGGAGACTCAAGTAAATCCTACTTACAAAGGGAAAATGTGCACTCAATATTCATCATCAATATATAATCCTTCTTTATATATCACTAATACAACTTACCAACACTCCACTCTTTGCATTAAATGTGACTTTCAAGTGTGTATGTGAATATGTGTGTGTGTGTACACACACACACACTAACGACAGATGATTTTAGGGGCTAAATTTCGCAAATGGGCTAATTTTCCATGTTTTTTCTCAAAAAAAGATTCGCCAATTTCCATTTTTTCTAAAAGTGATTCACCCAAATTCCATAGAATAAAATTGTTTTACCTTAAAAATTGCCAAAATTTTATAGAAACTATATAAAATCCTTACAAATTTGAATATTTTTACAAAACTATCGCCAACATTTTACATTTTGCATATTAAGGACTAGTAATATTAGCCCAAGTTTCTACATTTTAATATAAATTTACATCCTTAAAATCATCCCTGACACTAACACATATACATATGTACATATATACGTATATGTACACACACACACACACACACACACATGTATTCATGTATGTATGTATGTGTGTGTGTGTACACACACACGCACATATATAATCAATGATAATAAATTGATTGGTTATTCGAGGATTCTGCAGGAGTAACTAGTGTGGATACACAATGAAATCCAGTCTAGATGGTGTTAGGAAAGGAAGACAAAGAATATTCAAAAGATCCATAGGAAGGATAATAAATTTTGTATGATTCAAGGATCATCCGATCAAGAGACATGTTGGACTCTGGTAGGCTAAATCAACAAGGGTCTTAGCCACTGAAGAAGGATACCATGGATATTTTAGGTCAGTTGACTCAAGAGATAAATGAAAAAGGTGATAAGACCTTGGGAAAAGAGGAGGATGGGGTGATGAGGCCCTTCATTGATCATATCAAGAATCATAAATGCATGAGTGACACACCTTAGACAAAGAATTATGAACATGATCTAGCAAATATGCATACCTTAAACTCCTAGTTAGAAGACGATGGGGGTTTAATGCACATAACGTAAGATGTCGTAAACCCTTTGAACAAGGTTCGTAATGAGTTTGAAATCCTATGCAATTGTGTAGTTTAAAGGAAGGATAGGTTCTCTAATTTATAGTTTGTTGGTGAAATGTTGAATTGGAAACTCTTAAGCATTGTCCTATCCTCAAATTCTAAGGTTGTATGGTTACAATATTAGGAGTGTTCAAGAAAACCCAAGTGGTGTAAATGTATAAAAAGGATCAAGTGTTTATCATCTTGAACTTGGGAGGTAGAACCAAACTCAACAACATAATGGAGATGGGGAACCAAGAATTGGTAGGTCATTTTCTGAGAAAAAGGTTGAGTAATGAGAAGTTGAAGGCTTGGAAAAAAACTCAACTTTGAACCATATATGGGGTTCTATTTACAACCATGATCTTGATAAATGGTTGGTTGGTTTAGGTGTTTAGGATGTCTCAAGAAGTAGATAAAATCTTGCATGAGTGGTGGAGATGGGGTTCTTAATCTCCATTCTTAAAGAAATGGCATGTTGTTTTTGGTGCTCAGTCAACTAGTGTGGATATTCTCCTAGTATGGGTTCTAATTCTATGGTTTTCTTTTATATTATTTTCCAAATAGGTTTTCAAAGAAATTGGAAATGAATTAGGTATATATTATGAAGCAAATTTAATATTCCTAGACATTGGATACTATGGAATGGGTTGATTTATGGTAGGGTTGGAGCTTAGCAAAGTTTGGCAGAGACAATGGATATCCAAAGGGGTGTTGATCTTTTTTGTATTAACCTAAACTATGAATGAATACCCTTCAAATGTGTGAGTTGCCACTATTATGTGCACATGGCTACAGATTGTAATGACCTAATTATTTGGAAGAATTGGGAATCGAGAAAGCATTTGGGACGTTTGGAGATGCTTGAATTGTAAATAGTCCTAATTCCAAGAAATAAGGAGGATGTGGGGGCACAAGCGGCCTCAAATGGTCCTTAATACAGGCCTCTAGATTAGAATTTTGGACCTTAGATACATGCAAGTTCAAGGAACCTAATATGAACTCTATTAGTGACAACAAGTAGAAAAAGACTAAATCGAGTAAGGCATATCAGTCTCACTCTTTGAATAAAAGTATTTATTCAAAAAAAATCCATTTTTGGGACTTAGGGAATTGAAGTTGGAACCAAAGGACTGAAATCCTTAAGTGATTTTATGCCCAACATGTCGAGCACAAAAAACCCTAACCCCCCTCCCTTCATACTTATTCCTAGAAATGTATAGGTTTTGAATGTTGGTAAAGCTCATGAAGGATCCTTTGCAAACGTCAATCTAGACTTTGATCCTGATGGGAAGGAATTGTGTGATTCCAATCCTTGAGAACTAGTGAAGTATAATATAAGAAATAGAAGCAAAGGTACTCTCAATTTTCCAAGAAAGGTGAAAGGTGGAATAGGTTTCTTTGAAGATAAAGGCCATAAATCCAATTAAAGGGGAAGAAAATCCTACATGTCCATGGCTCAAAAACAAGCATCCTCATAAATAAAATGTGGGAAAATGTTATCCTTAATAGGGACTCTTAGAACAAATGCCCCCTTTGAGGGTTCCAAATGAATTATTTTACCCTCTATTGTAGAGGATTGGCTAACCCCTCAAATAATTTGGCCTTAAAGAGACTAGTTGAGAATATCAAACCTTCTATTATCCACTCAAGAAATTCCTAATTTTTTTAGTAATTGGGAATTCAGTTTTATAGATTCCCTTGGGAGATTAGGATACAATATAACTGGGTGGAAAAAATGTTCCTACACCCTTACTAATTCTTGGGCCTTTCCTATAGGATTAGGGACCTCCCTTTTTTACTTTGATCTAGGGAAATATATCACAATGTTGAATTTTTATGGTCCTTACATGGACAAGGTGGAATTCTAGGATAAATTTTTCAAAATGGATTAGTAGTGATAATACCATACCCCCAGTTTGATCTCCAGTTGTAATATGTTTATGTACATATGGTTTATAGGCTAGTGAGCCAGTATGATTTTCGTTTGAAGTTCCAATCATGTTTTGGGCCAGAGAACCTACGATGATTAAGGTTGGAGATCCTAGCATTATAAATTATACATACAACTAATTGATAAAATACATCACTTTCGCATAATAAAGTCAAACAAAAGAGTATGGGTGGATAGGACTCCATGAGAGGGAAAGGGGGCTAAGGCCTTAAGGAAAGAGGGTAAGACAAAGAAATAATATAATATTATTATCCTAAGTCATCATGTCATGATTATATCCTAAGTTCTTAACTATGGTGAATGAGTTCCCAAGTGTTGGGAAGGTAGTTACATGGGTGCCACTTGTCAATTTTAATCCATGCATATATAAGCTTTATTTTCAATGGAAAGGGGGGAATTCATTCATTCATTCCATCATTGTACTTAGCCATTATTTCTCTGGTATGGGGGTGATTTATGGAGCCATTGACACCATGTTACCCTATGAAACTTATGAATCCTAGGTGGGATTGTGTTGCCAATTCCCCTTGGGTTTCCTTAGAAAGGCATAGAGCCCTCGAGGGGGAATTGGGTGGGTAGGATTGTCCAATGTGTGATTCTTGGAGGGCGCCTTGAGACTCCATTACTGTTAATGGATTTCTTGGAGCCACAACTATGAGACTTCCTAGCCAGCTTGTGATGGAGCCATGGAAGGGAAGTGGGACAGCTTGAGAGACTACAAAGCAAAGAACATAGTACAATTCCTTGGGTTGTACAGGATGATAGGGAATGATATTTAATGGTTGGAATTGCTATATGATTTTGGTACATTGGCGAGTTTTATATTGACTATTAGACTTATTTGTCTTTGGTAGACTTTCCCTAGTGGATTCATAGCCCCAGCTAGGGGGTGACTTATTGTTGAGAGAGCTAGAACAATAGTGTTTATGGTTGGGTGGAACATCTAAGGTTTACATCCAATTGATGTGTTTATAAAAGATAAGTGATGTGTTTATATGTGCTTTCTATTGTTGTTTATAATGTGTGCTCATGTGTTTAATTGGTGTTGTTATTTAATGAATATAATCCACATTATAATTCTGGATGTTTATGTTGTTATGCATGGGATTGCATGTTATTTGGCCTACATAATTGTATCATATGTAGGGCATATTATTATTTGGTATCATAGTGGGTAATTTATGGAAAATATGGGCCAAATTGAACAAAATTCAAAAAGTACAATATGTATAGAGTAAATATATAGAAAGATTATGAAATTGGGAAGTACCCCATACTCTAAACAGTGGACAGAAGGTATAGAGTACATTACATTGTGGTATTGGAGCTTAGGTTATAACAATTGGGTTGTATGGGCCAAAAATTATATTGTAGAGGAAAAAGTGTGCAAGTTGCATACAAAGTGTTTGACAAAATGCCTCAATTGTAGAATAGGAAAAAGTGCCATGTGGAGAATAAAATTGGCATATGGAATTTTTTTGTAACAGTGTGATTGGAGAATTCATAGGTTTGAAAACTCCCAGGTGGTGCGAGGACCAAGATACATGGTGGATTGAAATAATTATAAGAGAAATTGTGGATTCAACTTCTGTAAGAAATTTGGGTAAAAATTTTCAAATTTTGGGTAAAATTCAAAGCTTAAATGGATAAAAAAATGTCAATTTGGTTGTAACGAGCCTCCTCGTTACGCTGACAAACCTCTTATAACAAGTGAAAAAAAAAAAAAAAATTGTGAGTGTGCATGTGTACAAGGGTAACAAGACAATATACTATGTGCTTCCACATGACGCATGCAACTGCGATATCAACATAAAGATTTAATACGCACATCAACATCCACTAGTAAAGAACAACAATCAACCAACAAATAAAAGAATGACTACCCATCCGTCCTACCCTGCAATGGTTAGGACCTCCAAGACACATAAGCAACGCTCAAGCCCAGGTTCCCATCGATTTTAACCATTTAAGGTCTCAGGGCTGGCGACTGTTCTGAGGAACAAGGAGGCATCTACATCCCACTAATACCAATCAGACCCGACTAAATATGCTAAATCAACAAACAACAAAGACAATCGTTGCGCGATAAGTTTCTATAAACCAACACACATCACAAGAATTCCACGGTGCAAGAGAATTGATTACGAAGTCCCTCATTAAACGACATAAGTGTGAGCGAAAAGAAAACAACTTCATTTTAAATCAAGATGCAAAGGTAGTCGTCTAACTTACTTCGAGGAGCGGAATTAATCATTCATTAATTCAACTGTATCTAACAATTCTAGTGGCAGATGAAGTGACTACACACATGCCCGTCATACCCATCATGGTGCCAAAATAAAACAATCTACTATGATTAATCCATTCATTACGCAATATAAAAGAAAACAATTGAGCAAAGGAAATTACCTGAAGAATAGCAAGAAACACATGGGCATAACTACAATAGAAATGTCATAGAACTCTTCTAAATACAATTAGTAACTTATTAAGATGAATGTCGTTTAAGTCAGGCATCACTTATCGACGATTCCACTCATGTAACAAGTTCAAATCCTAGGTAGCTCGCTAAGCATTTTAAGAAATGAGCTATTTTACTTAAGTGATAAATTAAGAATTAAATACCAAAATCCATTAAAAGAAATAAAGGGAGTAAAGGCTGCATTATACATTCATTAAAAATAATTAAAAGGATCATCACTTATTAACAATATATAAGACTTCAATGCTAATTTACACTTCCTATTACAAGGTTCCACAAGAAGATTCCAATGCAAAATAATCAATGTTGACTTACAATAATGCAATTTAAGAACTCAAAGTTGACTTACAATGAATGAAACCTTTATTAAATAATCACCATCTATCCTTTAATAATTAAAACTATTGGGCTATTACTAAATGAAACAGCAACAGAATATCCACTCTCATTATCATGATAAAATTAACTTTAATAATAATCAACTTTTAAATGGAGGAAACCTTTAATAATAAATGCACAATCAATCTGTTAATAGTTAAGACTACAGGGCGAATCAAAAGAAACAACGACAAGAACCTCCACTCTTATAACCATGATAAACTTAGCTTTCAAATCGACTTAGATGAGTAAAAACTTATGAGTAAGATCGATGCATGCACCCTTCAAAGTCGGAGTAGAGGAACATGTCAGGAGAAGACTGCGCCTAAATAAGGGCGCACTGTCTTACGGTGGTCTAGCCATACTGACCCACCCCAGAACTAGCTGTCAGAAATTAAGGAAACCATTGGGACGAGTCAAGGAGAAATCAAGAATGAGGCTACTGTCATTTTAGGAATGGGCAAACACACCTCCAGCAACAGTGCCACTATATGCACATGCACCCACCCGGCGGTAATTCCCAACCCAACACACAGGCAAAAAAATCGATACACAGGACAGAAGGTGCACACACACCGAGCAACGATTTCATCTACAGAAGGCACCTTGAGGAGAGCCCACGAGGATCCCAAGGTCGCACGCTATGTGTAAACTACCCAACAGATGACAGACAAGGGTAGGACGCAGCCATCCATGGAACTGCATGGGGGTTTGGTCGACGGAAGCAAAATGGAATCTAATCAAATGCCTCTGTATTTCAACAAACTGATTCTATTTCAGATGATATGAGGTACCAGGGACTCTAGCAAGACTCAAACTCGTAACCTCTCCACCGTACCGAGAGTATGCGCACGTCTTACCGCTTGAGCTCAACAATGGGACTGTGTGGGGGTTTGGACGACGGAAGCATAGCCCCCGAGCTTCACACCACAACAACACATAAGTCACGAGGGTCCACCAGAAAGGGGTAGCGTCGAGACCCCAAGGATCATGGTTGGTCACTATGCATCTACTAACATAAGGAAAAAGGGGGTGGCGCAGAACACAGCCATCCAGCAAAGACAAACGCCAAAGTTTGTCCCCGCAACCTGTCCAGCACCAACCTTCGGCTTCACACAAAACCCAACCACCTCAACATCTAACCCCAATAAGAATCAACAAACGCAAGCAGGAAACACAGTCAACGCGGGTGGACATGCGTTTTAGATAGAGACTCAGGCACAAAGGAAATCGAACAGGGTGGAGGGAAATTGTCCAGGGCAGTCTAAACAATCGCAGCCACAATTAAAGCGAATTAAAAAATTTGTTGGTTCAATCGCTAACAATCATTATGATTTTATTTTTTTTAAACGTTGGTGGTACATCTATGGATTGCAGTCCCCAAAAACTATCAACAAAGTCGATCTGATAAGATCAACAGTGCTATGATGATTCTTTCCAACAGTGGCATCTACGATTTAGGATAATGGTGTCTAACTATGTAGTCCATAAATATAAATGATGCAAATGCAGCTAACACATAAAAATATTAATTGGAGCGCTATCATAATGACATAGATTAGAGCCTAGATTGAAAGGTTGGCAGTCTGAAAAGTGTGATAACTAAGGGTAAGTTCGTATGTTATATTTGTCAACGAAAACCTTAAAATGCAGAGTATAAGATTCGATTGCGAGAAAGGATAATCCATTCGTAAAGGTAATCAACCGCTAGAATGCGCAAAGAGAATTAACCAACCAAGGACATTCAACAAAGGTAGTCGTTTAATGATATAGATGCAATAGATGAAGTATAAATTAATTTTTGTTTCATCCATTACCGAATTACAACAGTGGAGTTAACGTTTTTACAACAATACAATTATAATCGTCGAAGTAAATAAATATGCATTCTACTCTACCAAATAAATGAGCATGTCGTTGCCTTATCGCCCGCCTCGAATGACGTCCTGCACTCTGTGCTGCTCCCACTCGCCGACCGTCAAGACTACACCGGTACCTCCCAGCCAATCGCTAGGGGTACTCTACTTCCCCCTTATCCCCCCGAGCCGCAAAGGGGCCACACAGTATCCAGATGGTACGTCTAGCTCCCAGCTCGCCTCGTAAGGCCGAGCTACCACTCCTATCCAAGATGGAAAATCCCAACTCCTCACAAGTAAATCAGACAAGTCACTAATCTGGCAACGTAATGTTATGCTAACAGTCGATCCCCCTCTTCCTTCTCGTCTCTCTCTTTTATAGAATTTTAGAACTTCCATTCTTTCCCTAATCTCATTAAATTTTAAGTTTTAATAAAAATCTTTCAAAAATTCTCCTTCATACAAGTGTCATTCATCCCCCACGTTTCTCCATTAACTATTTTCTTTAATTTATTAAATTGTCTTATCTCCCTCACCCACCTAGAGTTACTCCTAGGTGTCCCTAGATTCCCTTACAGGTTTTAAATACTTTCCCTAAAATGATGTTGCTAATTTAGTTCAATTTAGAAGGTTCTTTATTGCAGATTATTTACTAAGTTGACCTCGCTTTTTACCATAAGTTCCCTTCTTTCCCTTATCATGTTTCCTCCATTCCTTAGTTTCCTAATTTTTATTATTCCCTTCTTTCCCCTTTTTATTAGAGCCAAAATGGCAGTTGCGCACATTAACCCCTTTTCCTTTTTATTAATAATTTAATATCCTTTACATTGATTAAAAATATTTCTGTGGTTGGGGTTTTTTTGATTGATTGGAATGGCCACAGTTATGTCAGTAGACTTTCACAAGTTAAATAATTAAATTCTTCTTTATGTTTTATAACCACGACTTTTAATTAAATTATTACTCTCTTCATTTTACCCCAAAAATTTATGAAGACCAAAATTATTACTTAAATGGTTTTTATTTTAAATTTTACCATTTTAAATTTTTAGATATGTTTTCTCAAGGGTAGACCAAATTTTACTCCTAGCGAAGTTTTAGACTTAGGACTTAGATTCTGAACTAGGCGACATTTTAATTAGGGAAGTTATTTTAAAATTTCTTAATGAGATATTAGTCTTAGGGCCATCTAGGTTCGTTCCTTTAACATCATCAATGCAACATGCCCTTCAGGACGCACTACGTGCTCCAAGGGTGCCACTCGCCTCTAGTGTTTATTTTGCGCGACGTGCCCTTCAGGATGCACCACGTGCTCCAAGGGTGCCACTCGCCTCTTGTGTTTCTTTTGCGCAACGTGCCCTTCAGGATGCACCACATGCTCCAAGGGTGCCACTCGCCTCTTGACTGATTGGTAGACATCAATAACCCCTGGAGTCAACACTCCACCAGGTGAACTCGTGGGAGACTAAGGGATTCTAAGGAATAAGGCCCCCGCCTTATTGCGTGCCCCTTAGAATCATCGCGAGCGAATGTTGCAGTATGCCCTCGCGGCATCGTGGGTCCTCTCGAACTAGGTAATCTTTAACCGAAAGTTTGAGCCACGGCGGGAGTGCTAGTAGGCTGTGGCAGGGTTGCTGTCCACACCTCTCCCTCAACCTCTCTGGTAGTCATGTGTGACCCCTTTACTCCATATGTGAGTCTTGTCGGCAAGCTATCGTCAGCCTGCATCATCAACAATAATGTCAGACATTTCCACATCATATCATCTAATCAAATGTACAAAAATCACAGTAAAACAATCAAACCCCAATAGCACACTCCCTGACTCGATCTGGAGTCCAAAGGTTTCGTCGATGCCTCTACATCCTCAAGGTCCAAAACCATGCACACTCAGTAAAACCGAGTCAATAGCACCTATCTTTTTCAATGCAGTAAAACATCATGGCATCTATCATAACGCATCATAATCAAGGACAAATGTTTTAATATCATAATAGTCTGGATCACTTGCGAGTAAGTGTCCTCAAAGAATAAGTTTTCTCAGTGCGCCAGAGCAGGATGTTACATTGGTGGGTATAGGAATCAAATTGATAGTTATATGTTGAATTTGGTGAAGGAAGAATGTATTTTGTGAGTTGAGTCTGTGAATTTTGTGGTGGACGGGAAATTTTTGAAAAGTAGGCATTATTCACAAAATTGGCATTTTTTTGAAAATTTGGAATTTTCCATGCTGGTGACATCAATGATGATGTGGATGGTCAGGTGATGTGGAAGTTTCAAGTGTAATCCATGCAATATAATTCACAGTGGTGGGTTAGACGAATTGATGAATGGTGGGAGAGGTGTCATCGTGAGGTTCATTTTGGGATTAAAATACCTTTTTATTGGTCAAGCATTTCTTAGCCCAAAATGAATGTGGATCGTCAATCACAATCAACCCCCGCCATTGGATATTTAGGAGGAAAGTTACTTTTTTAACCTTCGATAACTTTTCATCCCAAAATCCATCTCCACCATCATATTGGATTAATCTCCACCATTAGATATTTCAAGTGCAAATTACAATATTATCAAACAAACACCTTTAATCCTAAAATAGATCTAGACCATCGAATTGGATGGATCTTCGCCATGGGATATTTCATATTCATCTAGTTAATTTGTTAACCTTCAATCACTTCTCATATTGAAATCAATCGCCACAATTAGATTGGGTCAATCTCAACATTTCTTTATTCAAAGGTAATTCACTTAGTTATGGGTCGAGCACTTGTAGTTCTAAAATGATTATGTTCCATTGATTTCGATGAAGGTAAATCATTAGATCTTAGCTCACCAAATCAACTAAGGATGGTGTGGAACATGGAGTATGTGGGGACAAAGCATGACCCTCTCTCTCATCCACATCCAAGATGGTGTTAGGTGGAAGTTAAAGAAAAAATGTACAGGTGGGACATGAATTCAATAAAGTATAGAAAATAAAAAGAAAGGGGAAAGAAGAAAGAGGAAAAGGAAGGGGTTTGAAGGGTGACAATGCACCTAGGTGGCTAAGTGGATGGCATGGTTTCCTCACCTATTAATAGGTTGAAATTGTGTCATGTCAGCAGACACATTTCATCCACGTCAACAAATTTCAAGCCATAAAATGAGCATATTAACTCCAAATCAGATGAAATTTTAGGGGTAAGTCGACAGTGAGGAGGACTAAAAGGAGCCATTGAGGACCATTAGACATTTTTGCTCCATTTAAAAAAAAAAACAAATTAGTGATTTTTGAAGAATAGGGTGGTGCTTAGTAGCAAAGGCCTTATTGTCGGTGAAATTTTGATAGAAGGGAACATGACTAGGCATGAATATACCCATTGGATTGTTTGGCCCAAATCCAAATATTTTGGAGTGGAGGTTCCAAAATAGGGAAAAATCAACTATTTTCGACCACTTTGGAGGGATTTTTTAGATCTTAAGAGGAGGAAAAGAGACCCCAAATCATGAATCTGGAAAATTTCATTTAGTGAACCTCCATAGGAATCCAAACAAAATTGTCATAGTGAATAACTCCCAATTCTTCTTAGTTTAGTTAAAAAAATTAAATCTGGAAAAAGTGAAAGAAGGGAAAATTTGACAATTCCATATTGTTGTGGGAAGTAATTGGAGCATCAAATCACAAATCTAAAGGTTGTCGTGTGTTCACCATCAGGAATACCATATGTTCCTTATACAAAAATTTTACTAGTTCTCAAAAAAATTTCTTCTATAGGTGGTGGAAGTTAGCCTCTAAGATTAATTGTACAAGTGAGAGAAGTGCAGAAAAGGGGGGAAAAAATTTATTTCTTAGTCATAACTTTCAGCTTAGAGCTCATAATTGAGCATGGTTACAACCATCATAAAATTAACCTAGAGGATAACATGATAGTAGGTGAAATTTTTCAAATTATACATTTTGTTCTTTCATAAAGTTATATGAAAAAGGACATCTGAGCTTAGTGGGCATTACAACTATTAAATATGGAAGTATTTCAAAGCAATCTTACTTTTGGAAAAAGAGATTCTTATGATAGAGGTGCATACCATATGTTATAATTGAGAAATGAAGGATATGAGTACTTGATGATGGTATCTATATAGTGGGGAAAATGTACATTTGAAGATACAAAAGTGTGACTATGAAAAATGGTTAAGTACTTACCAATGAGGTAGTGTTGTTAATGGGAAAGGACAATCATGGAGAGGGTTATGGAAAGGTATATTCATAAAGGATCAAATACCATAAATGAATATTGTTAAAGTGTTGTTGCAAATCTGATCCCAGATTCAATCTTGAAGAATAACAAAATCCAAGAAGCTAGTGTCTTGATAAAAAGGGAGAGAATGCATGCAAGATAATTATTGTAATCAAAAGGTGTTATTCAGATTTCAATAGAGAATATAGGAGAGGGCCTAGTTGTGATAACTGATGTTATATGGATCAGAGGAATAATGATAGGTATAAAGAGATACAAAATCTCTTTGGTAGTGTATCTGAATATTTATGTTGCAAGAGAATATTTGGATATGGTATGGAAGATGTTTACTAGAAGAAAAAGGGTTGAGAGGATCATGACCAGCCCAGTCAGTTATTATGCATAACCAAGATATAATGATATAGGCAGGAAGCATGGAACAAGCCAATAAGTGTAGGGTGACACCATGATGCATAGGAAGGTAAGGTGCATCATCTCTTGGGACCAATATATGACAATTAGACTAGTGCATACACTCATGATATTAGAATGCACAGTGGAAGCATGATACAAGAGTAAAGCATTTAGTGGATGAATGAATAAAGGTTCATTCACCCTAAAGGGTTCCAATGGAGAAATAAAGTAGTGTATTGTGTGTAAATTGGTTTTGGAAGAATAAAATCAAACTCAAGAGAGATCCATCCCATAAATTGAAGTGGATTTTAGAAAGGAATAAATTCTAAGGACAACTATAAAGTTTAGGCAAGGCAAAGTTGGGTAAGATTGGCTAGAAAGGAAAAAAGATGTTAATAAAATAATACCAATATAATATATTGGTTGGAAATGTAAAGTGGCCAAGGTGGAATTGTCTATAAGGTGTTGATATAAGGGAGCAACAATGCACATATGAGAAGAGTGAGAGCACACAATCCTGCAACAATCCATAGGATTAAAGGGTAGCCACATATAACACAAGAAGATGGAATAAATATGCACTAGAGGGCATACTAGGAAGTGATGTGGAGTGCATATAGGAAAGTTAGAATGCATATGTGTTAGTAGGCATGATAAGAGTGAATGCTTGGTGCATGTAGGCATGCATTGGTGCATAGGGAAATGTTTGGGCATACATATAACATGCTTATAAACTAAGAGTAGTATGTTTTCATATATAAAATAATGATGTTATGATAGTTAAAAGTGACTAATGTTGGAATAAGTATCCAAGAAAAAGGTTTATAGTATGGTTGAAGGCATATAATGATACAATTGCATATGATATCCATCCATAAGAAAAAAAATAGAGAATGGTAAAATGTTGAACAAGAGGTTGGAAAGGGGAGCCTTTGATCCTCTACAAGATATTGGCTAATCATGTAGCATCAAGTAAATTGATGGCAACCATGCAATTATGAATTTAGTAGATTATGATAAATAAGTGTTAAATGGAATTGAGGTTAGAGTTTCTTGATTCAAAATTAAATATTTGAATTGATGTGTATTATGGGCATGACAATCCACTAGGTGTGGTAAAGGTAGAGGACCTTGAATATGCAAAGGTGATTGAATGCTTGAATTCCATCATATGAAAATTAATGGCATGTCATGTTATAGTGGTTATGAGTTCATAACCAAGGCAAGTTAGGAGATATACTCCTCTTATAGAAATGAATTTTGGTAGTTCTAGACATGTGTGTGTCCATAATGTGATTGGATATGGAAAGGCAATAGCACTATACAAATATGCAATGTTTTTCCTACTTATGACCGATGTTTTAGAATGCAACCTATTTGTCAACACTGAAGAGCACTAAAGGATTATAGTATTGGTGTTGTGTTTGTGTTAAAGAGGAAGGTATCCAAATGGTCGAACAAGTAATTATTGAATGCATTTATGTGAAAACATTCTTATGTTCTATTTCATTGAAATTAATACATAACAATTGAAATGATGTAATTATTGCTAACACATGAACTTGAGAGAATTTTAGGAGATGTTAGATACTGCAACAAAAGAGTTTCATGTCAAAGTAGTCACATGAGGATGGACTATGTGAAAGCTCTGCCAGGGGAACAGAGTATGAAAAATAATGATGGATGAAAGAACGAAATCTTGGGAAGAAGGCCACTATGACGAAATTGGACCCTATGATTTCCCACGAATTGTTGAGTAATGACTACCAATAGGTACCATGGTACTAATTAAGTTGGTGGTCTCCTTGCACGTGAAATCCTTGGAAAATTATGGATGGCATGAGGGATTGTATATAAGTGAAGGGGATGCTTGAGCCTAAAGGGTAGGTATAGCAAAGAAGAGGTAGCTTAATAGTGCTTGTGGTTGGAATCACGAGGGTGTGTCAAAGGTTGAATTATTTCCTGTGGCACCTTTGTGAAGCATAGTAACAACCATACTGATAAGTATTGGATTATGATTGCAGAATTATTTTCGAATGTGTGATTGCATTTTAGAGTTGAGAACTTATGTTGATAAGATAATTGTTGAATGATAACATGTATGTTTTCTTTGTGGTTTTATAAGAATAGGTGGTGTATTCTAAAGGAAAAAATGAATTTAATACCAACTACAATTAGAGGTGAACAAAGCTTAAGATTAAACGCATAGGACAAGTAAAGTCGAGTGGATTTGTTACAGCTTAGAAGAAGTGAAGTGGGAGTTGGAAGATGTGATGTTGAAGGCATACCCATAGCTATTTTGAAAATTTAGCGACTCCATTATTGCAGTTGGAGTTCCAAGAGTCACAACTATGAGATTTCTTGGTTGGTATGTGCTAGAGACCTGGAAGGTAAGTGGGACAGCTTGAGGGATTATGGAGCATAGAAGGCGGTACACTTCCTTGGGTTGTTCAGACTGGAGGGGAATGAGAGATTGTTGGTTTGAATTGTTGTAGGAGTCATTAAACTGTGAAATTATTGAGTATTTTGATGTGAAAATTATGTATTTATATATACACATGTATGGCGATGTGAATTGAGGATAGTGCAAAAATAAGGGGCACGAGAATGTAATACCCCTAGTTTTATCCCTAGATTGGAATATGTTTATGTCCATATGGATTATAGGATAGTGAGCTGGTATAATTTTGGGTCAGAGTACCTACAATATTTTAAGTTGGAGAGCCTATGATGATCAAGGTTAGAGAACCTAGCATTGTAAATTGTACATACAACTAATTAATAAAATACATCATTGTTGCAAACCAATTTAGACAAAAGAGTATGGGGGGGATGGGAATCCACGGGTGGGAAAGGGAGCTAGTGGATTAAGGAAAGGGGATAAGCAAAGGAAATAATATAATATTATTTTCCTAAGTCCTCATGTTATGATTATATCATAAGTTCCTAATTATGGGGAATGAGTTCCCAAGTGCTTGGAAGGTGGCTACATGGGTTCCACTTGTCAAGTTTAATCCATGCATATATAAGATTTGTTTTCAATGGAAAAAGGGGAATTCATTCATTCATTCAATCATTCCATCATTGTACTTGACCATTCTTTCTCTGGTATGGGGGGTGAGCTAGAGAGACAGCGAGACCATTTTACCCTACGAAAATTGTGAATCATAGGTGGGATTGTGTTGTTGATTCTCCTCAAGTTTCCTTGGGGAAGGTTGGGGCATTGGAGGGGGAATTGGGTGGGTAGGATTTCCTAGTGCATGAGGCTTAGAGGGTACTTGGAGACTCCATTATTGGAGTTGGATTTCCGGCTAGAGCCACAACTCTAAAACTTCCTGGTTGGCCTGTCCTGGAGCCCTAAAAGGGAAGTGGGATAGCCAGAGGGACTGTGAAGTAGAGAAGGGGGTAAACGTCCTTAGGTTGTGTAGGTTGGTTGGGAATAAGAGTTGCAGGAATTTGGTACCTAGGCATAGATAGTTTTTGTATTGACTATTAAACCTAGTTGGCTTAGGTATCCTTTGCCATGTGGAGTTATAGCTCCAGCCCAAGATTGACCTGTTGTTGAGAGAGCTAGAACACCAATGTCTATGGTTGGGTGTAACATCTGAGGTATGCAACTAGTTGGTGATTTTATAAAAGATAAGTGTCATGTTTATATGTGTTTTCTATTTTTGTTTATAATGTGTGTTTGTCTGTTTAATTGTTATTGTTATTTAATGAATATGTTGCACATTATATATATGGATGTTTATGTCATTATGCATGAGATTTCATGTTATTTGGCCTATATAATTGTATTATATGCAAGGCATATTATTATTTGGTATCAAAATGGGTAATTTATGGAAAATATTAGCTAGGTTGAACAAAATTTGAAAATTACAATATGTATAGAGTAGAGAAATGGAAATATTGTGAAATTGGGAAGTACCTCGTACTCTCAACAATGGACATAGGGTACTTGGTATGTTACAAATAGGGGGAGACTTGAACTTCACTTTAGGAGCATTAGAATCTTGGGGATTGGATGCACAATTGGGTTCGCTTTCATGATATTTTCTTAGAAAATTGGAAAAAGTTGGTCTTTTGGATATTGAACCAATTAAATTTTCCCCACCTAGAGAAACAAGAGAGTGGGAGGATCCAAAAATTCCAAGAGGCTTGATCGATTCTCAATATATGAATCCTTTTGAAATGAAGTCATTCAAATTAAACAATGGATCATTTTTGGGGGGGATTCTTATCATAATACAATTGTGCTAGAAGTGGCACCTATAATAGAGAAACTTGCCAACCTCTTTAAATTAAATCTAAAATGGTTGAAGGTGAAGGAGTTTGTGGGAAAAATCAAAGTTGTTTGGAAATTTTATAATGGTAACTTAAGAGAATATGATCCCATCAAATTTCACCAAAATATAAAAGAAGAAAAAAGGGTAGTTGTTAAATGGACAAGGGACAAAAAGAATAGACATGGTAGGGTTCTTAGAGAAGTGGAGGAATCCCTCAAGTTACTCTACAATAGTGAAATTTTTGGGTATGTTAGTGAGGAAAAAAACATGAAGTAAAGCTACTAGAAGATAGAAAGAGGCATATACTTATGGAAAAAAGAAAAATAATGGAAACTCAAGAGCAGGGCTTTATGGCTACATGCTAGTAATGAGAACACAAATTTTTTTCACAGGTATTCAAATTGTAGAAAGAATGTTAATTATGTATGGAAAATCAATAAAGGATATGGTACTTGGACAACAAAATTCAAGGACATGACAATTCAAGGAGTTAATCATTTCTCCTCCCTCTTCAAAGAATACACTCATGCTACAATAAACAGAGATCATTAGGTCATCCAACTATTTCCCCATCTTTGACAATGAGGAAGACAACCAGTAACATATCTATGAAAAACCCATGGGAACTTCCCCTCATACCAAGGATGGTACCTAAGGTAAATACTAGATTCTTCATATCACAAGGACAAGTTAACAACAAGGCTCAAAGCTATTACAATAATATTCTCATTATGAGATCAACATGTCACTTGCAAGAATAGAATCTGGGTGGGGAGGATAACACTCCATCCCACAACCACTCAAGCTAGACCCAATTGACAAAAAATAAGTACATATTTGATAACAAAAAGATAAATGTGAGATTGTCATCGATTACATAATGATAAAGATTCCAAGTCAAAAACTTGTCCCCGTTATAATTACAATGAGCTCATTCATAATTGCCATAAGTTTGTGTTTTAAATCTTTCCCCTAATATCTTTTACATTATTTCAAGAAAAAATTGTAATATACCTAATATAATTTAATAACTAAGGTAAATATAATTATTGCCTAATGATGCTTTACAAGTTGCACGACTCGTTTATTTATACATATATTATTATGAGACATGTCTTTTCATAAGGGCCAACTACTTGTAATTGTTCATTAATTATGTCTACTAACAACATTTACCATATTTACTAAGTTATATCAGGTATATTACAAGTTGTCCCCTCCCGAAATGCTTCATCTACAAACCATTAGTAAAGATGAGGGTTTTTATCTGAATTCTTCATTTTCTAAGGTATCTTCATCTTCTCATAGGTTCCTCCACTTCATAAGGTATTTGTTGACATCCCTTGAACGAAATACTTTGGTTAGGATTTTGAAGATACTTTCAAGGTCTAGTACTTTTCCCCCTTCTTCATTGAAAAGAGGTAACTTTGTTTGTATATGAGTTATTAGACCCAATTTTTTTCTTCAAACATGAAACATGGAAAACATCATGCAATTCCCCATGTTCGGAATATAATGCATAAGTGGATGGTTTTCTTCTGGATTTAGTAAGGGCCATAAAACTTGGGCGGACATTTATGATTCTTTTCATTTTAAAGAATTTTTTTATTGTGTAGTGGGATTCAGACAAACACCCAATCTCCTACTTCAAATTTGTGATCGATTATCTTCAATTCGTCTTGTTGCTTGATTCATCTCCTATCTTGCTCAAGATTGTACCTTATGACACAAATAGTTTTAGTTGACGTAGCTAGGAAGTTTTTTGCAACGAGTGCCTTAAAATTGGTAACAACATACTATTTTATTAACGGTGGTGGATATTCATATAAATATTTAAAGAGAGTCATTTTTGCTAAAGTGTGGTAGGTATTGTTGTACCACCATTCTGCAAGGTGTAGCCATTTGTGCCACTACGACTGGAAATCATTCACAAAATTCCGTAGGTATCCTTTAAGGAATTTATTTACTACTTTGGTTTGACCATCTATCTATGGATGTATGAAGTGCTCATGTTTAATGTCATTCCTGGTTGGTGGAATAATTCCTTCCAAAAATCATTGGTGAATTTGGGGTCGCCATCACTAACAATAACTTCAATAAATCCATGGAGTCTTTATGTTTTTCACATAGCTATCAATGATTTGACTAGCTTTATCATTCAATAATGCACCAATGAAGTGAGCATATTTGGTTAATCAATCTATGATTACAAATATGATATCCTTCCCCTCTAAGGTAGGGAGACCCATGATAAAATCGATGGATACTTGAGTCCATTTCTTATATGGAGCTTGAAGGGATTGAAGGAGACTGGGAGGTGTGACAAATTTGATTTTTTGGCACCAACAAGTACCACATTCAGCCACATATTTCGAAATATTAGCCTTCATTCCCTTATAAAAAATGGATTGTCCAATATTGTAGTATATTTTTTAAAAATCCAACATGGCCTGCAATAAGGGAATCACAATTCTCTCTTAAGACTTGGATTTTGAATCTAGACAAGTTAGGTATATATATATTCTTCCCTTGTACTAAAGTATATCATTTTACCAAACAAACCTTTAGCTCGGTCCGTTGTTGCTTTCAACCTCCTCAATTTTTTTCATGATTTTTTTACTTTTATATACTCTACTTGAAAATTTGAGATCTATTCATGGATGACTAGTGACATGAGCATAGTATAGAATCCCCCTTTTATTTCCTTGTAAGTTATTCACAACTTGATTTTCCTTACCCTTCTTATAGATAATCTCAAATTAAAAAACTTGTATTTTGTTGTGTTAATCATAAGCTCTTCTAGTTTTGGGCATACTTCAAGTTGTTGTGGTTAGTTTTGACCAAAAATTTTGTGCCCCATAAGTATGGTTTCCACTTTAACAAGGCATGAATGATTTCCAACATATCCTCGTCATATGTCGATTTTGCTTACTCTCTTGGTTTTAATATTAGACTTTTGAAGGCAATGGGATGATTTTTCCTGCCCTTGAAGCATCACATTTGAACATAAGTAGTTTTTGAAGTCTAGGGTAGCCAAAATAGGAGTGGACATCATTAAAGTATTCATCTTCTAAAACAAGATTCCATTGAATTATCCCACCTGAAAAAATCTTTCTTATATAGTGTTGTCGGTGGGGATGTAATCTATGCATAATTATTTACAAATCTTTTGTAATAACCCATAAGACCTAGGAATCCCCATAATGACATGATAGTTTTGGGAATACAACAATCAGTAATCACCACAATCTTCTTTGGGTTTACCATGATTCCCTTCATTGATACAAAATAACCCAATAATTATATTTCTTCTCCTCCAAGCCTACATTTTGAATTGTTTGCACATAACTTATTCTCTTCTAATAGTTTCAAGATTTTCTCTATGGGCTTGAGATGAAAACTCCATTTTTTATTGTAGACTAATATATCCTCGAAAAATACAAGTAAAAACATCCATAATATGGATGGGATAAGTCATTCATCACGGCATAGAGGTAGTCGGTTCATTGGATAGTCCAAAGGGCATGACATGGAATTCCTAGAGGTATTCATGGGTACAAAATTCTTATTTGGTAAATCTTGACTTCATATCCAACTTGGATAAATACTTTGTATCATGAAGCTCATCCAATAGTTCATCCACAAATAGAATGAGAAACTTATCGTTGATCTGGGGATCAAATTTTGCTCAAAAATTCAAAGTGCTCGGAATCGCTTCAAACCAGATGAGAGCGTAGGCCTCGTCGTTGCAAACCCAACGTAACTTGTTTCGTCTCAAACGGACGTTGGGCGCTAGAGATATTGCAATTTGTTCATAAAGTCAAACAGGCAAAAAAAATGATGCTAACTGTACAGTCCATACAGTCCGTACAGCCTGACGTGGCAGAGCCATACGACCGTACATATGGTAACATGGTAGATTCTGGTTGGCAGACGTTGGATGAATCCTGTGTCGACACGTGGTAGTTTTCTGATCAATGATTGGGTGCCACGTGGCCCAGTCATGGGCTGCCACGTGGCACCCCCGTATTGGCATTTGTTTTGTTTGTTAAAACATATTGGAGTCCGTGGGGTTCGACCCCCAGACCTCCCCATTGCATAACACTTCCACAAACTCCGACCAACCATTGGGCTATCGCTTATGCCTTGATATGTATGTGCTCCGGATTATATTTAAAGTCACATGTTTGTGTGGTTTGGGCTGCGACCGGGCCGGGGCTTAGCCCTAGCCCTTGGTCGCGCGCTTTCACATATGTGACCACGGTTAGATATATTATGGTATGGCACGTTTCAAATATAGTTCAGACAGTTGTGTAACCAAATAACTCCCGCCAAATGTCACTTTATTATTTGATATGGGACGGAGCCCCATTTTTAAAGCGCGTGGTCCTATGGACTCATATGCCCCACGGCTTGACGGTTGGGTGTATTAGTTTCATTAACGGTTCGACGGTTTGCACCATTTTACGGTTGTGCGCGGGTGCTGGGTTTTTACACTATTTATTGCGTGTGTGCCAGGTTCATTTGACAAGGGTGCATTTTGTAGATGCAGAGACAGCAAGCTTGAAGGTGGGACTTCCAGGAGGCCTAACTTCTTCATTTTTTGACTGATTGAGATGCCGAAAGAGCCCAGCTAGGGGTTTTTGGATGCTCTGAAGCCATTGGAGCAGTCGGTTGGTTAGTTTGAGCATTGTAAGGCATGTTTTTGAGCACTTTGAGCAATTAATAATAATGATCCATTAGAAGTTGGACCAGGAGATGTAGCCCAAGAGAGGGGTGAACTCCTTTATCAATTGTTGTGTTTATGTGCTTATGTTCATTGATTATGTTGTTGTCTATGTGTATTTTGCATGAGTAATCCCTTAATTTATGTGTTGCAAAATTGATCCATTTGCTTTAAACACATAACATTTACATTGCAATAATTTCAAGATTTCAAGTCTTCTTCATTTTTAGATCAAGTTGGTATCAGAGCACTGGTTTTTGAAGACTTGATTGTTTGCAAGTTTTTTTTCTGATGCTCACAAGGTTGAAACTCACAAGAGGAGAATTTCAACTTGTGGAGCCAAGTTCTCATCCGACAAGGAGGAAGCATATACCATCACTGCAAGTTTTAGGAAGGCATTCACCAAGCATGGCTCATGCAGAAAGTCATGAACATATTCCTACAGAAGATGAAGATATCAGAAAGGCTGTCATGGAGATGAGAGAGATGATGAAGATCTTGATGGAAAGGAACATATTGTTGCAGGGTGAAGGCTCCAACCCTTCAAGGCATAAGGGAAGTAGTGGTGACAAAACTCCAGACGGAAATGGAGGGAATGGTGCTTCTCCACCACCCTCTCCTCCATCTTCTTCTTCTTCTTCTTCTTCTTCCAGTTCAAGACCTCTTCTGAATTCTCCAAAGGGGCATGGCAAAACTCCTTCGCAAATTCCTTCATTAAAGCTTGATATAAAATTTAAATTGCCAATATACAATGGAGAAGTTAATGCTGAGAAGTTAGATAATTGGATACGTCAAATTGAAGTATATTGTAGAATACAAAAAATTCAAGATGATGAAACCAAAATTCAGCTTGCTTCGTTAAGATTGGATAGTGTAGCA
>ML814960.1:133085-162244 GCA_009831015.1 Picea engelmannii | reverse complement strand
ATAACAAGCGTTGAGGACAACGCTTTCATAAGGGGGATGGAATGTAGTGTAGCTAGGGGAATAATATGGGGTACCTAGGGAGGTACCTAAGGGGAATAATAGTAGAGAGGTATTATTATGTATGGAGGCCATTATTATTAAATAAGGTCTAGTGTGAACATAATAAATGTAAGAGGGATTACTAGAAAGTTTCGCTTCTAGAAGGTTCTCCTCTAGAATGTTCATAGGTGGTAGGTAGCACTATATAAAGTGGTATGAGCAATGTAATGGAAAAGTTGAGAAGTGTTGTACTTTGAGCGGTAGCTCAGTAGGAGGTTTCCCCCTCTAAGAGGCAAGTGATCATGAGTGGATCTCTTCCTTAATAGGATCTATTATATGGTGTTTCCCTACCCTAAGGGTTTCAATATAATAAAGTGTGGATTTTATATAGTGTTCTTAGATTCATTGTGTGAGATTATATTTGCAGATCGTTGGTACTTAACACTAACCCGGGGATTAATTTTATGATACGATCTTTTGATCATTCTGGAGGAATGCCATGAGGCAAGTCTTGAAAAATGGTATTATATTTCCCAAGTATCTTATATAGTCCTTGTGTATCCTCTATTTCATCTAGTGCTCCTTTCATTGAATAAAAATATAGAACATAAGCTTGGGCTCCTTTCTTAACAATTTTCTCCATTCTGTTGGATGAAACTATTTTAGGGGTGGGCTCTTAATTCCATGAAACTAGTATTTTTCTCATTTTCATAAAATATCAAGAATTGTTTTTGTAACTTTAACCATAAAACACCAACAATGGCCAACCATTAGGCTCCTAGGACAATGTCTACTCTCATGATAACCATGGCATACATTGGAAATGTTAATGTGTAATAATAGACAATTCTAACCTATGGCACTTCCCATTGCATGAAGTAGTTTTTTCTCTTAGTATTGTGACTTGAAAGTTAGAGGTGGCATAGACAAACATCTTTAATTGTTTTGTTATTCTTGTATATATGAAATTATGTGAACTTCCACTATATATGAGCACTGCTACTTTTGTTTTCTTAATGTAACCAAAAACTTTAAGAGTCTAGGCTTGATCAATACTTTCCATCATGATGAAAGAGAGTGTTGGGATGGAATTTTGATTGCTAAATTCTCCATTGTCATTTTTTGTGTAGAAGTATTTTTTCCTCCTCTTCCTTGTCATTGTTGTTGTTATGTATTTCACAATGGTAGAACTTCTTGTCCTTGCATTTATGGCTCGAACTCCAATTAGGTGCATGACAATTAAAACATTGACTTTCAGGCTGCCTTATATCTAATGTCAAAATTCTTTTGTGAGGAGGAATATATTTTGAACTTCATGTTTCAAATTGTGATGATTGTGGTTGCTAATAGCACATGAGTTTTTCTTCTATAATTTTGGCTTTTTATCAAGCTTGCTCTATATTCTTGATATCTAGTAATTTAAGTTCATTTTTTATATTCTTTTTGAACAGTGATATAATGAGTTGTAGTAAGAAGTCATCTGATAGGTATGTCACCAGTAGGAAATACATGTAGATCATGTTATCGCACAATTTGTACTTGTCCAAAAGGGAAAGGCTAAAGGAGAGAAAATTGGCGTAACATGAGGTTGTCCTATCATTGTCACCTTAATAAGACACATCTTTCTATTTAGGGGTGAAATCTCAGGGGAGACGTCCCTAGTGACCTAGGGGTTTGAGAAGGAAAAGGTTGAGGTATCAAGATAATTTATCCCCTCTCACAAGTCACACCGATTAGAAAGTCCCAAAGGTTTAACAAAATGAAGCAATGATATGCTTAAGTGTACCTGCCCAGAACAAGACAACAAGAAAATACTATTTTTGCAAGTACAATTGGTGTTAGTGCTTCATAAAACCTTGGAATTGTCAATGAAATCAATAAGTTGATAAAAGATGAAGCAAACAGAAATCTATAACAACAATGTATATATGATGATGGAGTCACAATCAATGCCTTAAATAAGTTTCAAAATGACCCAAAATGATAATCTAACGATAGCAATATGCTAGCACTTGTCAGCAGCTAATGAGGCAATGTAAAAATCAACTTTAGTAATTTCTTTTAAGAGCTTTTACTGTTGTAATAAGTGGTTGTAGATTACTTTTTTAATAGCAGCAAGAATGTTAGTAGATTAGTCTAATCCATGGTTAGGAAAGGTTAGTAAATAGCTTGAGGTATAAGATTTAAGGGTTGTGCTCATCAATCAATCAAGTATAAGGTCTAGATCAATTTCTTTAGGGATAATGGAGTCACTTTTTGCAGCAACAAACTTGAAGGAAATAAATGATAGTGTGTGAACTAAGGACAAGAGGGATGATGGTTTTGGTAACCCAAGTCCTCAATCAACAAACCCTAGGAGGAAAACGGCTACTAGGAAGTAGGTAACCCTATGCCCTAGTGGTTTTCCTTCTTCTTTAGCTCAAGCTTGAAGTAAACAAAGGGTTGGTGAAGCAAATGATGCTAGAGTGCTACAATGGTAGGGCTCTAGCACATGCTTCAAAAAATAGGTTTTTTCTAGCAAAATCTAGTAGGTGAAAAGCTATTGAGACAAGGACAATAACATGTGCTTAATATCCTAGGGTTTTAAGCTAGCAATTTCATAATCTTAGTAAAATGCAAAGTAAATATATTATAACCATTCAAAGGAAAGAAGAATTTCAGAAATTCACTTACATTCACCAAGAATAATCTAGCAAATAGCCTAGTTGAAGACTTTCCACCAAGAAAATGCCAAAAAACACCAAGATAAGCCTCCTCCAAGAGTTGGGCACCACTTAACTTCAGCGAATAAGCCTTAAAGAGGCCAAATTTCAGACCTCACTTGTGTGAGTGAAAGAATGATGAAAAAATAACCAAGGATAAATCCCTTATTTATACAATCCAAATGACCTTTAATTACAAAATTAGGTCAAAAAGGTTGACATGGCCAGTTTACATGAAAAATCCAATTTTACACAAAATTGTCAAATAAAACCCTAATTTTATCTTTTTAGGGTGACGTCATGCCCCTCCTAAGGTGATGTTATCCTTCTTGTTGGAATGCTAGCCCTCCAAGTGAAATGTTGGGGCTCAATACCCCTTAGGAACTGCCACACATGTCAACCAAAGTTGTCCTCAAGCTCGATACCTCAACTAGGTGATGTCAAGGCTCCGAATGATGATGTCAAGGGCCTTCAATGGCCAACATCATGGTGGGAGGGAAAGACCCCCCTGGGTCCAGGGATGCCAAGTTGTCTCTAGTGGAACGTCCTCCTCTCTCTCTGGTGCAAGCCTCTGGTATATGCATGCCCCTAGCTGGGGTCTCAGCATCCATCTAGTGGGATTTTAGCCCTATGGAAGTCCGAGCTAATCATCTCCCCATATGTACTTGTCTGTCAGGCGTGGTCCTACAGCAACAGCAAGTACGCCCTCCATGGGCTCATAATTCACAAGGATCATAGCAATGTCAATCACATATAATAATCAAGTTACCCAAACATGTTCATAAAACCCCCTTTTCCTAGACAAGTGCTCAAATGCGTTATGTTATTCTACAAGCCAGGTTTGGAGAGGGTTTTGTGATGTCATATTGGGCTAATTCTCCTTAGGTGTGGGATGTTTCCAGGTGAATACCAATCTAGGTCATGTAAGTGCATGAGATGGTATGGGGATGTTTGGGCAAGGGGTGTAGTGATGACAGGGAAATGTAGGGCTTACCTGTGGGTGCCTCTAAAGAGGGTGAGTTGCACCTTGTCATGGATGCAAGTGTTTCCTAGCCCATTCAATGCCTTTTTACTTTTTATATTATTTTTTTTTCTTTCAAGAGAATAGTTGGGGGACACTGCCCTGGCGTGGTGACCAGTGGTGAAAGTGTTACCCACAAGCATTTCACGGAGATGAGAAGTTTGGCTCGTGATGAGACCCCCTTTCTCTTGGCTATGCTACCAAAAGACACTACCCTGGCATGGTGACCAGTTGAATAGTAGTGTTGTATCACTACATGCCCATGGACCTAATAGGTTGGTTCATGATGAGACCCCCTATCCTCCAACTAGGTCTTGAGTTTATTTATTTTATGGGTCCCTCCTTTTTCTTACTGAGAATCCTTTTATTACTTTCTCGAGGATCCCTAGGCGAAGCATCTGAAGGTTTGATTTTTTGGATTTTAGCTTTTTCCAACTACTTTTACCCTCTAGGCCTTTAGCCCCTTCTTCCCAAAAGGCAAGGTACAACCCTTTACTAGCTTGGAAAACCCAATGCCCGAACCAATGCAAGGGATAGATGAGAGGGAAGATGATGAAAAGTGATAAGTATGGTGGGAATGGACGATGACCTTTCATAAACCCACCCAGTGGCAACTCACTCCTAAGGGAACCAACTTGCTAGGGAATTTTGTCATCCCCCCTAGGTATGGACAAGTCAAAAGGCATAAAGTCCAAGCACACGTCATGAAGCAAAAGAGAATTAAATGCACATATTCAAATGTTTTGAGAATTAGAGTGACACATACCATGATACTCGGACTCATTACCTCATGTAGCAAGACCCACTGCTACTTCAAAACCAGGTCGATGGGATGGATGATGCTGCTACTGACAGAATGGAAGCGTTGAAGAAGAAGGATGGACCCACCAGGTCCAGGCTCAAGTCAATATGTCTCTCGGTACTCCATGTCTAGGACCTATGGGCCTCGAGACATAATCTCCTTAGTTATCCCTAGGCTAGGGAATAACATATCACATAAATACTCCTCCACCATACCCAATAGTTGCAATCAAATGTGTTTGGGGAAAATTTATTTCTCATCTATATCTTCAAATCTTTTGAAAATATTACGATTGAATATATCTTAGTCTCTTGCTAAGGCTCAAGATTTTAAGTTCGACCATAGAAACCAGTCAGAGACCAATTTCTCCAAGTGCATAGATGCAAAGTTGATTTTATCATCATCATCATACATTTGATAAATCTTAAAATAGCATTTGAGCTTATTTATCCATCCTGTGCCTTCTTTATCATCCTCTCCTTAAAAAATGGACACATCAATTTTCTTCTTGTGCATAAAACCATTGAAAGAACCCATCTTTGATGAATGGTGTGGTCACTTGAAATGATGTATGAGAGTGTGGGTTATTGCTCCATTATTCTCGTTTCAATGATTCCTTAAGTTCTTTATGGTCCTCATGATGTATAGATTTTATTGTCGTACCTTCTTTTTTACAACTTCAATCAATAATTAGTACAACGTAATAATAACTCTCATATCAATTGAATAAAACCCCACACATAAATATTTTTATTAATAAAAAATTAATATAATTTTAATTTTATTACTTATATATTTATAAGTAAAAAAATATATTCTTTACCTAAATATTAATAAAAATTTAATATAATTTTATTAAATATATTTTTATAAGTAAAAAAATACATTCTTTACATAAATATTGCATTTCTAACTTTGATCATCAAATATACTATGAATTCTCCAGAGAATCTTGTTGGAACTTTTAAGAAGGAAAAATATACCATATGTCTATACCTCCAACATTAACAATTATTAATAAATGTGAAAATAGAGTATTCATATTGTCTATTCTAGAAAATTTCAAAATGAAGTATACTTCACTCATCCAACATCACATAACATCAATATCAATTTTAAAAAATTAAAATCTCTACAGATTTCTTGTTTGATATATAAAAGTTTACACCAATTAAAATTATTATAATTAAATTTTTTAATTTTTTATAAATTTAAAAAATTAATAATTTCATTTTATATACCTAAGAAAGCTTTGAGATTTAACAAAACGTTACACATACAAACGATCAAGATCGTGCACGTGCACTTTTTAAAATGATGCCCCACCACCATTACATTATAAAATATATATGTTTGGCGGTGCTCTTTGTATAACCGCTTGCATAGATGTGGTTTGAAAGATAAAAACAACTATATCCTTTAATAATTAGAGTGCAATTTAGTTTTTAGTTTCCTAATTACAATGTATTTCATGTCAAAACCAAGCATATAGAAGTCCATGTTCATTATCTAAGAGAAATACATGAAGTGAACAAATTAATGTATCATACAAACATAGACCAATTATACAAACATTTACAATATTTGCATTGATCTTTTGGATAGAGATAAATTCCAAAATTTTGAATCCTTCTACGGAATGAAAAAATATTATTTTCAGGAAAAAAAAATAGTTTTTTATTTTCTATAATACATTATATAGTGTTTTGTTTTAAGTGTTGTTTTTTCTTGTGATAGTTTTCAAATTTATAATTATTAAAAAAAAAAAATTATGTGATACATTTATTAAGAAAAATCATCGGGTATTTTCTCTCAATATGAGGATGGTACCTTGATTTTGAATGGATTGTTTTATAATTTTTCATCGATTTTGGTACTTTCTAGGTGGAAAAAATGGAGCTATTGGCTTGTAGGGCCCATTTTAGGGGTAGATCATGCTTTCATGATTTGAGATTCAAAACTTTCTAGAGCTTGTTTCAGGCCTTAAACGGTCGTTTTGGGGTCAAAACTTTCTAGAGCTTGTTTGAGGCCTTAAACGGACTTTTTGGGGTCAAAACTTTGTGAGCATAGCTCCCATCCTCTCAATGTTATTGTACGATATATTAGTATTCTAACTGTGTGAAGTTCGCCTTAATCGAAGTTCGTATGTAGAAGTTATGTCTCCCACAAGTTAACCTATTGTGTTGACCACCATGTTACTGAGTAGATGTCAAGTCAACATCCATTACTCACACATGTGAAGCTAGTCATGTGTGGAATTTCAAGAAGATTCTAGAGGGTCTAAAACCCTAACATTCATTAGGGGTTGAGACATACAAAAATCATAACCCTAACCCTAGATGGCTATTGGGATATGTTAAATACTAGGATGCTAGGAAAGGAAGGGGTTTCATTCATGGTATTGTGTATTGTTCCATAGTTGAGCAAAACATCTAGGAGTGGGATATTGAAACAGAACAAAGGAAATAGAAGATCATGTAGCAACCATATTGACCACGGTGTCCATGAAAACTCCATAGTGAATGTCCCTTACTTTGTATTTGCATTTCTTAACTAAGAAGAAAATAACATAACATAGACCTCACTTTCTAGCTAGGTTTTTCCCATATTGGATTTTCCCATAGTACATCTTGTGTTCATTGTGTGGGTGGTGTGTTATTTTCTTGGCTTCTTTCATTTCAGTTTTAATTATTTCAATATTTTCATGAATTAAGCTAGCAAAATTTAATCTAAATCTTAGGTAAAGCACTACATAATATTATATTGTAGAAACTTACAAGATATGTTGTGATGAATTGTTCCAGCAGAATCTCCATAGCAATTCATATATCATATTAGTATCAAAACAACTTTATTTTGGGATTTTTATAGGAAGTTGTAGGATCTAGGAATTGGTGTAAATTATGAAAACCCTAGCCATGGAAAATGAGTACAATAACAATCCATGGGATGAGTCTGAACAAAAATTTTCAAAGATGGAAGCATAAGTCACTGACATCTCTCACAACATGGCCATTCTCATGGCCGCTCTAAAGAACAAGTTTTTACCTTTAAGGGAGTTTGGTGTCTCTAACTCGAAATTTAGATCAAACAAGAAATATGGAGATAACTAAGACTTAAAAAATGAGTCAAAAAAAGGGTTGAAGAAAAAGAGACGAAGTTCCAGTGCCATCACTTCTTCCCAATGTCTATTTAAAGTGAAAGTGAAAGTGGACATCAAACCCTACCAAGGTGAGATTGATATCATCAATTTGAATCAATGGTTGCAAAAGTTAGAAGTTTATTTTAGTTTTCATAACATAGTAGAAGGCCAAAATCTTTCATTTCCCCGATTGAAGTTAGAGGGCCATGTCCAAACTTAGTGGGAAAGACACATGGAGATACTTAGGTCATAGAGTGATCCCCTAGTAACTAAGTGGGAGGTTTTTAAAACCCTCATTAATTCCCAGTCCTACCCTATTGGGTATGAAAAGGATCAGTGGATCTATTGGAATTAATTCTAGTAGAAGCAAGGGCAGAGTGTGCAAGAGTACACCATTAATTTCAGAAAAATGTATGTTGAGTATATCTTTCAAGAACCTGGATGCACTCCTTAAGTGTTTGGATGGTCTATGTAGTCATTTATGGAGGTAAGTGATGTTCTTTAAACCTAGGATAATTGATGATGCCTATTTGCAAGCAAAATATCTATAGTGTACCTTTATAGATATAAGAGCTCTGATACCACTTGAAGTAAAACTTGATAGATAAAAGAGAGAATAAACCGTAAAAATTTAAAAATAAAACCTTGAGCATCCAAGACACCAAAACACTCATCATCAACAATACAAGAATATAAAGAAAAACCCTTAAGGTAGGGTAACACCATCAAATACTCTTTATAGAAGGAATCACTCCACAAGCCATGCTTGCTACAAGACAATACAATCCAACACACATCCAATACAATGAAGTATTTATACTTTCTCATGGGTATTCTTAAGGGTCAATGCCAACTAACCCTTATTAGTATAGTATTTACTTTAATGGGCATATTTCGTTATTATGGACACATTACATTCATTATGCCTTTGT
Source organism: Picea engelmannii (assembly GCA_009831015.1). Taxonomy (NCBI): domain Eukaryota; kingdom Viridiplantae; phylum Streptophyta; class Pinopsida; order Pinales; family Pinaceae; genus Picea; species Picea engelmannii. The sequence goes on along the minus strand of ML814960.1, from coordinate 153,606 downwards.
GTACCTCCATAGGTACATTACCTTCCATCCCCCTTAGCATGTTTCATCCTTGAAACATGGGAATAAGTCATATAATATGACATATTGAGCAATGTAATCAACTAGTACCATGCACGAGCATCCATCCATCCATCCTAGTGAAATGTGGACATGGGGTTTAACTATGGCCTTTCCTCAATCTTGATTCTAGTTTCTTCTTGGGATCCATGTCTTAGTTGTGTTACTATGATATCTCCATGCCTTGTTTTTAGTCCTCCATGTCCCTCCAAACTAATTGCCTCTTTGGTTCCTTGTTGATCCATGGTAAGTTTGTTGATTCTCGTGCCCTTGCCTTGATGATTGTTGTTTCTTTGTGTGGTGTGGGTGGCAATATACAACAACCTTAACTATCAATTATTCTTCCTTTGACTCTTCAACATGTGGTTCCTTAGCTTCTTCTTCAAGTTCTTTTGTAGGCTCTTCTTCTTATTCAACCCTGGACTCTTCATTGATATGTCATTAGGTACTATAATTTGTTTCCCTACAAGGACTTTTGCATTTGCCTCCCTAGGCCCCTTTTGCTTAGTAAGATAAATATCCTACAATGTAATTTTCTTTTTCTTGTACCAAAGCTTCAAAAACTTATTTTGCACATTAATATTAACTGTACCGACTAAGTCCATCCAAGGATATCCCAAAACAATATCCACATCATCCATATCTATAGCATAAAAATATAAATGCACCACATATTTCTTTATGGTAATCTTCAAATCTTTAAAAATGTGAACATTTTTACCCTCAGCTTGTGTGCTTTGAATATTATTTGTAGGTACTTGCAATCTTTTAGTTGAGTTAACATTGATGAAGTTATGTTTTCTACTAGGGTTTATAGAAACAATAACCTCTTCCTATTGAATACATCTATGAACTTGTAATAAGAAGTTGTCATATGAAAGTAAATCCCTAATTCTCTTCTTAGCTTTCTTCACAACATGAGACCACCTGTCTAAAAATGCTTTTTCATATTCTTCATCTAAAAGATCCTTTTTTTCTTCATAGTTAAGACGATATGATAGAGTTGTTCTCCAAGAAACTGGATATCAATACTATATCCATTTTATGTATTCTTTAACACTAGGGCCATCATCTGTAAGAAAAATCTTGTTATGAAACCCAAAAATAGAACTAGGATTTATAGAAAATCACTTATTTTTCAATGGAGCTCCTTTATGTAGTTAGGGTTTGATGCGACTAATGTAAGATTATCATAACTTTTTATATACTTCTAGGATTGTCTATTATGACCCCAATTATTAAATTTCATGGATTCCTTGGATCTATTAGCACTATTTTGACTGGAATATGTGCATTCTATTAAAAAACGTCCAATTTGTAAACCTCGTGGCCATCACTAGAAAAAACCCTAAAACAAAGTTGTTTTTAAATCAATGTTATCTCCACTTCCTAGAATCTATGTTGGACCCAAAAAAATTGAACTTGGGCATTTTTTCAAGAGGAACTCAAATCTATGGTTGGTTTCTTCAAATTCTACACAAAAACTTTCATCAATTAACCTGACTACATCCATCCTCTTTTTTCCATCAAAAATCTGTAAAAAGAGAAAAAAAAATTATCCTTTTTTGGCACAAGAAAAAGCTTTGATACAACTTGTAGTGTACATTGATAGATATAAGACCCTTGATACCACTTATATTAAACCTTGATAGATAAAAGAGATAAGAAACTATAAAAATTCATAAATAAACCCTTGAGCATCCTAGATAGCAAAACATTCACCATAAACAACACAAGAATAGAGAGAAGAACCCTTAAGGTAGGGTAACACCATCAAGTACTCATTATGAAAGGGATGACTCCACAAACCATGCTTGCTACATGAAAACACAATCCAACACACATATAATACAATGATACTTGTATTTATACTTTCTCATAGGTATTCCTATGGGTCTATGCCAACTACCCCTTATTATTATATTATTTATTTGTAATTACATAATGGGTATATTCCATTATTATGTCCACATTGCATTCATTATCCCCTTGGGTACCTCCCTAGGTACCCCATATTATCCTCCCAATGTACATTACAATATCTGGAGAACATGGCTAAGAATAAAGGACAACCAAATGATTCCAAGTAGAAACATCACCAAGATGCTTCCAAGGAATGAAAGAAGAAGTGGAAAGGGACAAGAAGACAACAACCATTGCACATCAATGCAAGGATCCAAGCAACCACTATAACAATTGTAATATTGATGGCCAGACCAAATATACCAAATATAAGTGTTGGAAGCTATATCCAAAGCTAAATCCAAAGAACCAAGAGAAGGATTCCAAGAAAAAGAATATGTAATTCATGGATTTAGGCAACCAAGTAGAGTGCAACTCAGACATAGATGAAAATATTGTCTCATTGCAATGTGGAAGGAGGTGAATTTGAGTAGCCCCAAGGAAGAGAAGGAGATGACTAAACTCTTCCATGTTAATATTTAGATCAAGAATACAAAGGTGGATGCACTATTTAATTTTGGTTCACAATCCAACCTCATAGAAAAATATCTTGTCATGAAGCTTGGATTGGAAGTTCATGATCAACATCGCACGTATCCATTGGGATGGGTAAATAAGATGTAGAGCTAAGGGTCACTAAACAATATAAGATAAAATTCACTTTAGGTGAAAACTATGTTAATGAAGTAGAGGTAGATGTAATGCCACTTGGTGTGTGTGGTGTAGTGTTTGGAATCCCCTACATGTACATGAGGGATGCAATATTCATGGGGAGAGAAAACTAGTACTACCTAATCAAGGATGTGAAGTCTATCATCATCAACGTGCACAAAGGTAAATCAAATATAACCAAGAAAATAAAATGATCAATGTGAGTAGGAAGTTTTTAGTACTCTTCTTAAGAGATAATCATCCAGGAGATGAATTAATGAAAGTAAAGGAATCTATGGAGGAGTGTACTAAAGAGTATAAATGAAAGTTTGAGGAGCTTTTGCAGGAAAACAAAGAAGTGTTTTGGGGGCATAAAAGGTTACCACCTAAGAGGAAAGTGGATCATGAGATACAATGTTTGCTTGACTCCCTATTTCCAAACATTGGGTTGTACAGACAATCCATCCTAGAAGTAGATGAAGTAAAGTAATAGTTGTAGTATTTATTGGAGAAAGAAGTAATTTGACCAAGCACCTCACCTTGTGGGTCACCTATCAACATAGTACCCAAGAATGATGGGAATTTGATAATGTGTATCTACTATAGAGATTTGAATAAGATCACCCTATGCATAGTATCTACGACTTGCTAGATTAGTTTTAACATGATAAGTGCTTCACCAAGTTGGATCTCAAATTTGGATACCACCATTTATGAGTTAAATAAGAAGAAACCTAAAATATCACCTTCAAGACAAGGGAAGGTATATATGAATGGTTGGTAATGCCTTTTGTTTTATGTACTGCACCATCTATGTTTATGTGTTTGATGAGTGATGTATTGCATCCCTTTATAGATTCATTTTTAATAGTGTATGTATACTATATATTGGTTTATAGCTCTACCTAGGAAGAGCATATCTCACATCTCATGTAGGTGTTAGAGACTTTGAAAAAACATTAAATATCAACAAACCTTAAGAAATGTGAATTTTCTCAATGATCATTGGTGTATTTGGGGTATGTTATAGTCGAAGGGAAACTCCATATGAATCCCAGGAAGATGGAGCTCACTCGCAAGTGGCCAAATCCTACAAATGTCATGGAATTTAGGAGCTTTGTTGGGGTAACATGGTACCTATGAAATTTTATAATATCCTTTATAGTTGTGGCTACACCACTACATGCCATAACAACCAATGGAAATATTTTCTGATGGAAAGAGAATTAATAGAAAGATGTTGATGAGATAAAATGAAATATTAGTCAAGCATTGGTTCTTGCATTGCATAATTTGTAGAATCCTTTTGAAGTGGAAACAGATGTAAGTGGGTATGTTATGGGAGAAGTCTTGATGCAAGGAGGTAAGTCGGTATGCTATCACGCTGAAATGTTTCATGGTGGAGTCCTAAAATACCCTAAATATGACAATAAACTCTATCCTTTAGTTCAAGTTGTTAAGAAATGGAAGCATTATCTAATGGGAAAGGATACCATCATCCACACTAATCACCAAACACTACAGTATTTGTAGGCCCATATTAAGCTTCAACAAATTGGATACTATAAGTGGATGGAGTTTTTACAACAATATCATCAAATCATGAAATATAAGAAGGGAAACACTAATAAGTTGGCAAACATGCTTTCAAGGCCACCTACATCCAAGATCACAGTTTTAGGAGCTCTTATGTGCATGGATCCTTTTACCTGTGATGCATATAAGTAGGCATATACAGAAGATGAGAGACTTAAAGAGGTGTTTCAACAGTTGTAGGGCCAAGTTTATGTAGAAGAAGGAAATGATAAGGTTGCATATCATCTTCAAGATGGGTTGCTCTACAAGATAAATAAGCTTTATGTTATGAATGGTGAAATATTGTAGCTTATCTAAGAGGCTCACACCTCCAAAGTTCTAGGACATTTTGGTGTTGGGAAGATAGTTTCCAAGCTACAAAGGTATGCGGATTGGCCTAGAATAGAAAATATGTAGCTTGATTTATTAGAGGATGCATACTTTGTTGTACCAACGGGCCTAGTAACAGAAAGAAATATTTATACCATCCCCTACATATACCTAATAGACCCTGTGAGAGCATCTATATGGATTTCATGGATGGTTTACTAAGAACCAGGAAGGGACATGAATATCCATTTGTGGTAGTTGACAAGTTTAGTAAGATATACATTTTCATGCCTTGTAATAAGACCATCAAAGGAGATGATGCAATGAACATGTTCTCTGAAAAGGTATGGGTATAAACTTTGGGATAACAAAGAGCATAATATCATATAGAGATACTAGATTTCTCAGTGTCTTTTGGACTACACTTTGGGAGAGGATGGACACTAAATTAAAGAGATCCACAACTTTCCATCAACAAATTGATGGACAGATAGAAGTAATAAACAATACATTGGTTCATCTTTTAAGGGGTTAAAATCAGAAGCATCCAAGGACCTAAAATGAAAATTTGATTTATGTTCAACACTCTTATAACAGATATGTCCATACTTCTACTAGTAAGTCCCCTTTCGAAACTTGCTTTTGTTATTTGCCACCTTCACCCTTAGATGTTGTATATGGACAACAAGGAGGAGTGAGGTAAGATGTAATATACCTTACGTATATTACAATGTTCATTAATTACTAATTAAATAATTATTGTAATAATTATACTTTTAATATAAATTCACGTATTTTTAGACAAAAAGATGTGACTCTACACATTTACGTGTATTTATACACATTGTTATACATTCAATAAGACATCGAACAATAAGTATTAAATATTAAATATATATTTTATATATATCTAGTTTCATGCTTCCAAGTAGTATCAGAGCGAAACATTTGTCATCGAATTGAAGTCACATGCATAGGTATGGAAAACATAAATTCCATACTTGAAAACATGAAAAACATTATGGAGAATATGAGTGACACTCTCGAAGAAATGAGGAATTATGTGAATGAAATAATAGAAGAACAAGTAGAGAAGGCAATCTTGTCGTACTTAAAAGAGAGGGGTTTCCTCCAAAACCAAATATTACTTCAAGAAGAACATTAGAAGAATCCCTCTGTCAAGATGGACCCCAAGGTCTCCAAGATAATTCCTTCATCCTCCTTATTGCGTAGCATTCATGGTAATAATAATGATGATAGTAACAACTGCAATCGTGGTGTGGATGAAGTTGAGAACAACAGAGATGAATACAGTCGCGGCATGGATGAATATGAGAACCATGATTCCTTTCAGCACCTTGGTTTTGATCAGAAATATTATGAAACCCCCATTGGAAAAGATTTGGGTTACAACTACAATCGTGGCATGGATGGATATGAGAACAACAAAGATGAATATATTCACAGTGTGGATGAATATGAGAACCGTGATTCCTTTCAACACAATGGTTTTGATCAGAAATATTATCAAACCCCCATTGGAAAAGATCTGGGTTACAAAAAAAGTTTTTTTGATATTGACGATGGTGGTTATGGTGGAAGAATTTCACAGCTAGAACGTTCACATCTTCGATATAATTCAAACAGGCCATACACATCTGGCATCCATAATTCAACATGTAATGTAAATGGAGTAGTTATCCAAGAAGAAGGAGATTTATCAAATGTTAACAAGCCTCATGTGCAAGTTCCTTTGAATGATAATAATAATAATAATGACGATGGAGTAGTTTTCCAAGAAGAAAGAGAGTCCTCAAATGTTAATACCCCTCACATGCATGTGCCTTTGAATGATAATAATAAGGACCAATGCTCCAACTGTGAGGTGTGGGGCGTTTTACCTCCTATGGGAGAAGGAAATCCAAATAGAAAAATGTTTGTTTTAGATTTGGATGGAATGTTGGTGTATTCAAGTAGGAGACGCATGCTCGTCGGTTGTGATTATTCGATCACCTTTGAGCAAAAACATGTGACACATTCATATTATGTGTTGAAGAGGCCATGGGTGGATGAATTGTTGCAACATTTAGGCGCCACAAGGTTATATGAAACTTTGTTGTCCATCGTAGAAACCAAAGAATATGTCAATGTTGTGGTGGATGTGTTGTTGGATTCATTTCCTACCACCACCATAGGGTTGCACAAAATATGCATTATATCATGCCTATATTTTAGTCCTATGTATAATGGGTTACTTTTTGTTGGATCCTACAATCAAACTACTGCATTATATGCAAAATAAAATGAAGAGATTTTATTTGTCCTACATGGACAAAAAAGTGGTGTTATCATTCTTGATGAATTTAAGCACAAAGAAGATTCTTCTAAGGGGCGTATTGCACCCTCTTATTTAGACATATCTATTGCTACTAATTTTACCTCGGAACACTTCAGTTACCTCACAGAAACACCTAATATGCCTTATGGAACCCTATCTATGATGGATGAGATAGTCATGGAGGTTTTCGCCATCAGATCGTCTGTTAATAAGAATGTCAAAGTCCTCTAGAAGGTGTTGGATGTTCAGGTTGAAGTAACAAAGAAGGGCATTGAAGCTTGTACGCTTTTCAATCGACCATCTTGAGTAAGAAAGATGATTGAGCCCTTCATTATTTCTAGGGAAGATGGAGATGAGGTAAATGATGCACGCAATGGTTCACCTTCACTTCTTCCAGATGAAAATTGCATGAGGAGAGTGAAGAAAACTAAAGTTGGCAAACTATCCATTGTGGCCCACTCCAAGGTGCAGTGTGCTCCTTTCAGGAAAGACTTTTTCCACGAAGTAAGAGAAATATCTCTAATGACATCAAAGGAAGTTGCACTTTACAGAAATCAGCTTGAGCTTATAGTAAATGTTGATGCACCAAACAATTATCAATATTATGTGAACAATGTGTGGCGCACTAGAAGAGTAGGTCGCAAGGGTGTTATCATCACCTTCATTTTCGAGGAGGAAGAAAGATAAGCTCCTGACCTTGTAAAGGCATTGGAATTATCTAAACAACCTATACCTGAGGATCTGGAAATATGGATGAGGGGTTTAAGGCTAAATTGAGTCAAGGGATTGAGCATGCTCATGGCACTGACTATGGTGGAAGTGGCCTCAAGTTCAATGAAGAGGAAGACGAGGCTAGGAAAGATACAAATAAATCTCAAGCAAGAGAGTATCGATGCTTAGGATAATCGCTAAACTTTTAAGGCCATGTAAGTCTCACAGGCTTCCATGTAGGTAGAATCCTTGTTAGTGCTTGTGAGTGGATCATAAATGAGGTCACCCCCCTTGACAAAATGTTGATGCCATTATATGAGAACCACACCCCTATATGTAAATGTTCCATTCCTAGACCCTTCCCTTTTGGAATACTTACGTTATCCAAGAAATGCAAAGGAACAGACGTCCACGTCATGTGATTTAAATCACATTCACTCTAGAAGTAATAATCCTCATGCAACCTTCTTATTCCCCACTCAAACTAAATATTACAGGTTTTCCTCTAACATACCGAGTATGTTGCGTATGTGGAAGCTATCAAATCCATGTATGCACATTGACAAGTCTGGGAGAAGTACAAGGGCCATGGGAAACCAAGTGGTGGAAACACAACCATTGCAAAACTCTAGGAGTAATATTGTTAGAGAGGATTTAAATAGTGTTCATAGGACCTTCAGTGGAAAATTGAAACAACGTCATGATTTATATCTAAATGACCAAACTCTTTTGAATTTAGCTACAATTCCAAGTCAAGAAAGAGCAGTGTTTCTAACTTTTTCAAAGGATTTCCTCTAAATGAACTAGATCTCATTGACTATTTCAATCAGCAATTTGAAGGAGAAGTTGTGCAAAGAGTGGTGCCACGATGAGATAGACCGCGTGACTATTATGACGTGTTAGCCTGAGAGCTCAAGAAATAATTTGAAATAAGAGAAGAGAAGAAAAGGAGTCAAAAGAATCCCTGGCACTATGTGACTTTTGGCATCAGGATATATAGATTATACGTTGATTATGAAAGCACAATAAAGTCGTCCTTTTACTCAAGACTTGAGATAGATGGGGAGTATGAGCTTATCGGTGTTTTAGGGTCAAGCTCATTCGTGTTGTTGTGCTTGGTTACCAATACATCAAATGGCGAAGAAGTTTCTATCAAGAAATTGGAGAATATTTACAACAAAGACATAATATTATCATCTCGGTGTGTCTGAGGGAGCATGTGTTTTGGCTCCATGGTTATTCAACAACCTATAGATTCAATGGAGGCACATGGTCTAATTGGTCATTGGTAACAGTGTTATAACGAGAATGAGGAGTTTAGATCAAAACATTCATCCTTTCTTATGCTTTGAGGACAAAGATTTGCAAGGAGGGATGACTTGTAATATACCTTATGTATATTACGATGTTCATTAATTACTAATTAAATCATTAATGTAATAATTGTACTTTTAATGTAAAGTCACATCTTTTTAGACAAAAATATGTGACTCTACTCATTTACGTGTATTTATACACATTGTTGTACATTGAATAAGACATTGAATAATAAATATTAAATATTAAACATATATTTTATATATATCCAGTGTCATGCTACCATAAGACACCACAAGAGAAGCATTGAAAGTTACAAAAAAAGTAAAAAAAAATTGATAAGATCAAGTAAATTCATTTATAAGTACATGAGACATTGAAGAAATAATAGGAAAAGTACAAGGCCCGAGATGTTCAACTTAGAATTGAGAAAACATTCAAGGTAGGAGATAGAGTTTAGTTGTATCTAAATAAAGAAATGTTATAGGGTCTTGGTAAGAAGATCAAGGCTTTATGGTGTGGTCCTTTTGAAGTGTTGGAGAAGGTGGGTGATAATGCCTACAAACTTAGTCTACCCCCATGTATGCACATTTACTCAATAGTGAATGTGGAGAATATGAAACTCTATGAGCTTTACATGTTGGACCAAGAAACTGATGAGAAAGTCATACCTACCATAGAGGACTCAACACTAAAATATCAAGCAAAATTAGAAAAAGATACAATTTTACAAAAGAAGTCTAGAACAACCAAATAGGGGCAGTATGAACTCTGACAGGTTGGGTTGAACGGAAAACTTTCAGGCAAGGCCAAATGGTACTCCGGGGAGAAGGTAGAGGAAATTTTTCCTCACCTCCTCTAGAATTTTGCGGACCAAAAGCCTCCCTAAATGGGGAGGTGTTGGCTCGAGGTTTCAAACCCAGGGTTTGAAACGATTTACCAACAAATACCCCATTCACATCGACATATTCAATATTCAAGGACTAAATAAGGTCTCACCTGAGACACGCATGAGAATCATAGAGACCGAATGTTTGTGTATTGCATGAAGGAATGATATAGACAAGAAACACTTAAGTAAGAGATACACACTAGATTATATCCATTCCTAACAACATCCATATGAATAACATGCAAGCTAACATATAAAAAAAGAATATATTCAAACGGATCACAAAATAGAAAGCATCAACTCGAGCCTCATGCCTTCATTCATTAATCAGAGATAGACATTCAAATACAAGGAGGGTTGTAGCATGCTTGCGCAGAGCCTCATTGAGCTTGAACCAGAGACCAAAGATTCAAGTCTCAATCTACTTTCTCTCTCATATTTACAAAAAACTCATCATTACAATGAATAAGAAGATAACCCTTACATGTTTTCATGCATTCCTTATATCTCTATAGAATAATGGCAATCATAACTTGGCATCTCACTAACAACCTCAACCAAGACCAATTGGTCAGTTACAAAAACGGTTACAATCATTACACTTATATTCGAGGATTTTATATTCATGCGATCTTTACAAATCCTTGCATATAAAATTGGTGGTGCATGTAGTGCAAAACTAGTTGGCACGGGCGCAGTAGAAAATAGGTCGACGGGAACTGAATCTTGGCACTACATGGTACAAAACTTGCGGCATGTGTGTTATGAAGAACTTGTGGCGCGCATTGTCTTTCCCAAACCTTGGTGCCAACAAGCCCCCAACATTATTAGTTTTCTCAATCCTCGAGCCAATGAACTTCATTATGGTGTGATGAAGGTGATGGATGGAACCTTCTTCATTAGCTCGATGATGAAGCTCTAGAACTCAGAGTCTATCTAATAAAAAATCTCTAGTAGTGCCTTCACGTCTTTGCAAAATTTATCGACCTCCATCGGTGTGGTTGACCCATCCATAGGCTTGATCTGTGTGCCTAGCTATATCATTGGGGATGACCTTGTGTGCACATATGTGAGTGCAGAGTGGTGGTGTTGGGCCTACTCTTTTTCTTCCAAGACAATGACTAATATCCTCAGTTAGTCAATGGCAAGCAGATGCAATCAATCAGTGAAGGCATGATATATTTGTGATGGCCTCCTTGTGTGCTCCAGGTTGAGGGGAGGGAAATGCTCGGTACTTCTTGTTGATCTGTGCCTCACTTGTGTTGATTTTGGGGGAACTTTGTACTCAAGTCCAAATCTAGAATTTGAAGTCAACAACCCTCAAGAATCCTTCCACGCATGCTTGTCCTTGGTGTGACATATTTTTCATAGCATAAATATTCTAACGCAACTCCCCCTGCTCTACCAATGGGATGCTCTTCAATTTTTCATGAAAATCCATGTTTTGTGCCTGCAACTATTGGGAAGCTTCCTTCACCTTACTGAGTTTGTTTTTTTTTGGGAGGTCTGAAGTTTCTTTGGTTGTGTTGGGGACTTGCACGTATACCTCACCCACTATGTTTATCAACATTGTGTGTGTAGCCATCTTCGCTTCATGGCTTTCTTAGATTCGTTTGTGTGAAGCTACCTCTTGTGCATGTCTTTGTTGGATTTCTTGGTGCACAACCATCTCTTGTGCATGTCTCCATTGCATATATGTATAGGACTAGATTAGTGTGTGTTTTCTATCCCCCAACTAGGTCATTATCTTGGTCAAGAATACTTGTGGGTCCTGTGAAGGTACCTGCACCAAGTCCAACTCTACATAAGGCAATGATGGAGTCTCTGAGCTCATGAATGCCTTGAAGGTTTTCAAGGCTAATGGGTTTAGCTGCAGAACCCTTTTGTGTGTATTGTTTCATTGTGATGTAGCACTGGTGGTGCTACCTGTGACCATTTGTTCTTGGGACTTGGGGTTTATTGTTGGTCTAGCAATGTTAATCATGTGACTAAGCTCACCCAATTGTTGTGTTGACTCCCTATGTAGTAGTTGTTGCACGTCTAAATTGTATTGGAGCACCTTCACAATGCTTTGAACTGGTGTTGGGGAAGGATCGGGCTCCTACCCTGAAGCGTTGGTGTCTATTTCATGTTCCTCTAGTTGAATGGTCAATATCTTGTGCTTGGAAACCCTTATGGTTTCCTAAGAGGGGACTTCGTCTTTGATGGGCATGGGGTCGATAGGTTGCAACTAACTAGATACGCACCCTACTGAGCTAGACCTAGAGGTTGGGCCATGTGTAGTTTGTGCTTTCTTTCCCTTCCTGAGCAGATTTCTCCCCATGTCTGGTTGCACCCATTTCCCTTGGGCCTTAGGTTACTTACCTGCCCCTTTGGTTTGCTTTTCCTTTTTATGCTCCTGCGTTTTCTTGGTCTATGTTTCCAAGAGCTCTAATTCTTTGTCTAGCATGGGTCACAATGACTCCAACCAGTATGCAACTACATATTGAATGCCCTCCTTGATAATACAAAAAGGGAGGATCTCAGCAAGAGTCTATAGATTTGCGAGTGGGGTGATGAAAACATTATGGAAATCACATTCAAATTGAAGATAGTCCTCGTACCTTTCAACGAGGTTGTCTTGTATTCAGAAGGCTTGTGCAGTTGTCTAAATCATTTTTTTTCACCATAGCTTAAAATCCACATTGTTCTCATGCAGGACGTTCTTGTTTGCATTGTATAATAGCTCATTAAAATTGGGCATGGGGAAAGATTGAGTAACATGGGTGCCATATCGTTGGCTTAGCGGTGGCTGCAACACTATCATTGTGAGTAGGAGTAACACCCAACTATAGTGAAACTCCTTGTTGTGGTCCTACTCATATACAAAATCCTAGATGAATTCATTCATCAAGTATCACAACCAACACATCTTGATGCCTTGGATGCATCGCTCACCTGCTAGCAGTACCCCCTGTGGGCACTCATCCTTCTAACACTTGTGCATAATCTTACAAGAAAGTACCAACGTGATGAAATGAACTCGATCATCATTGATACCAAAAATAACCGCTCCTTTGGTTCTTTATATGTACCATACATTCGATACACCCCCTCTTGTGCAGAATCCCATGCTCCTACCATGCCAATAGGATCCTCCCCTATTCTAGGAAGGTATGAGACTTGGTGTATGATATCTATGTTGACTTGGTATGCATGGTCGAGCAAGAGGAATCCTCCATGCAACCTGCTAAGTAAGAAACTAACACATAAGTTGATGTTCGGGTTGCGTCTGAAATGGGGGACATCCATTAATGTCATTGTCCCTTATTTGTAGATGGGCTTGGCCCATGCCTTGGTGACCACTTTCCCTCCTACAAGGATTTTCGCATAAGCATTGAAGCACAATTCAGGGAACCGAGCCTCATCCTGTATGTTGTAATATGAAAATATGAGGTTGGGAACCATGCCCAATATAGGTCCTTTGATGTTTACCTCACTAGGGATTTTAATTTTTGGAATCTATGCCTCCTTTGTCGCTTTGATATTGGCTCGCACCTTGGGCTTCCTTGAGGAATCCATTGTTCTAGTTGACTCTTGGCTTGGATGGCTTGTTGTTTTTCCACACACTACTCCTAAGTTATGCTTTGTCTCACCATCCCAATCGTGAACTGGAAGGATTGTGTGCGCTGAACACTCAACATAGACCCACTCAATACACACTACACTTGGCTCTAGTCACTCTAAGTTTTTCTCTCTACTCACTCTAAACTTTTCTCTCGGCTCACTATGAACTCTGCAATCGATGAATAGTCATGTAGTGGTGTAGTGGGAAATTTAAATACTTGTGCACACTTCCCTCCATTAATGTCGCTTGCCTACCTATCCACTCAGATTTGCGCCCATCGTGAATGTTGATTGGCGATATGTTGTACTACCATAACCATCGACATGCCCTTTGGTAAATGTTGTCATAACTATTTTCATTCTCCCTATCGTCATGACCTATCCTAGCTCAATGACCTATCTCTTAATCGATTTAGAATCCTATGTGTCATGTCATCCATCTGTCGCATCCAACTGGCCTATCTTATGGTTTTTACTTCGATAATTAAAACTCAAAATATGTTGAATCTTATAAATTTGTGTGGGTACGACCTGTCATGTCATGTGGATTACCTAGATTCGTCCTATCCTATTAATCATTGCACACTTATAATTTCCTTTACTCCTACCTACCTAAATCCTACTCTATGTTAACACTGAAACTTCATCAATCAATGGTGCATCTGAACCCTATGGGCGATAATATGTGTTCAGTCAACTACCATTGATCAATCCCTTTAGCAATTGACCAACAAGCATTGTTAAGTTTGTTGCGCTAGCCTCACTGATGTACACAATCCTAAAGGGTCCTAATCAATGCATGTGCATCTTTCCAAGGTGATTCAGGAACTTTCCATCATACAATAATGCCAAAGATATCAGTTGTAGAGTCTTGTGTTGAATGTTGCGATCGTGATAGCTCATGTGTCTATGTTTCTCCACCACCTGGCTATGTCCCACAATCAATCGGTTCTCTTCCAATTCCAATAACTCATCCAACTATTTTTTTAGTGATTGGTACCACAAATTCTAATGGAATTACTACTTATTTTCCATAGACTAACCTAAACAACATGTGTTTAGTCAATCTCTTGTAGGTAGTTGTATATGCCCATAATAATGTTGCAATCCATTGATACCCATCATCGCATTGTACATTGCATACTTTGGTTAGCGCATGTTCCAATATATTTTTGAATGCTTCAATAGTGCCATTGGCATGTGGATAATATGGTGTGCTCTTCTAATGATGGATCATGAACTCCCGAGTTAACATGTAGATGGAATCATTCAAGAAGTGTGTTCCTTAATCGCTCATTCGTATCTTCGGGCATCCAAACCTAGTGATAATGTTCTCAAAAATAAATCGTGTGATCGTCTTCGTAAAACAATCCTTTATCGATGCAACTTCTACCCAATGGGTCAAGTATTCCATCACGATGATAATATACCATGCACTAGTTTTGTTCATTGAGGCATTGATCGACCCTACAAAATCAATTACCCAATTCTCAAATGGCTCTAGCAAGGTCACTAAAAAGAGTGGTAATTCATCTCACCTTGATGGCTCTCGATTTGTTAGAAAACATCGTAGCACCTACAATAATACTTTGATTATTCAAATAGTGATCGGCACCATAATCTTGCACGCGACACTTTTGATACAATTTCCTTTCCTACGTTATGTCTGCCAACAATGCCATCGTGTGCCTCATGGAGTGCCATTTTTCACTCATGCCCCAACACACATTTGCACAAGATTCCATCGACACCGAGTTTGTATAATTTCCCTATAATCGACTAGTAATCAGTGCTCCAAGTCACTAGTTGTCGACATTTTTCCTGTTTGTGCTCCTTCAGCACCTTTCCTTTTGTAAGGTATGCTGCAATTTTTGCAAGCTGATCTAGCACTACGTCAACCTTGAATAGTTTTGCATCAGGTAACTCATCTTCCAAAATACCTCCATTTTCCCCTAACTCTATCCTTGAGAGACGGTTGGGCCCTACATTATTTTTGTCATTTTTTACCACTAATCCAAACTTGAACTTTTGGAAGCGTAACAACCATTGGCATATCCTCCCCCCAAACACTAGCTTGTTCACCAAGTATTTGAGTGATGAATGATTAATGAAAAACTTGAAGGGAGTGTCGAGTAAGTAGTGTCTTAATTTCTGCAAGGCATAGACCATGGTTAGTCCCTCGTCCTCCAGGGTTGTATAGTTACTTTTGGGATCAAATAAATTTCTAATGGCTTAGTAGATTAGATGATCAATCTTATCCTCTCTTGGTTGCGTAAGCACTATGCCAAGTGCAATGGAAAACTCATCCACATGGACGTAGAAGATCTTGGTCCAATTTGGAAATTGTTAGCGTCAGAAGTCACTCCAGGATTGCAGCAGGAGCAGAGCCCGACGCCCATCAGTTTATGTCATGATTTGTGTATGAAAGGGGTGATCGAATGGAAGTAAACTCGGACGATATAGTTTCAACTCCGAAACTAGGCCAGGCATGCATGGGCAAGTGAGGTGTTAGATATACTCCGGACAGTGAGTTGTAGTAAGGGTGAGTAGGGGGGAGTCTTGTATTAGAAAGATGCAAAGGTCTGTTGTCAACATCAGGTTTCTAACAGACTGTAGGAGAAGGCATTTAAACGCAAGATCTTCTTACATTCAAACATAGAAAACCAGAGAATACAATAGTGCCACAATAAATCCTTTATCATAACACAATTGCAATAATTCATGTGAATCAGTCAATCATGAACTCCCTCAGTATGAGATGAAAACTAGATGGAATAAGGAAACTGTATTTCATTAAACAAGAAATCTTACATACAGATGCATAACCAGAAAACTAGATTGCCTGTTAAAACATTACAATCGGGAGCTTCTCTCTACCATCGATCTTTTACAAAATACAAATACTGAGTTTATATACTCAGAGAAAAATTTCCTAACAGAGGCGTGCTCGGTCACCTAAGGCTTGGTGTCCCCTCAGCCAAATTCAGACGGATATTCTTTGTCAGACGCCACCTTAAAAGCACTGAGCTAGCGTGTGCAGACCTCCTCCGGCTGGTCGAGGACTCAGCATGGCTTATTTTGAAAAAATGGGTACACAAGACCCTCTCGAGTAGACCGCTTGCCAGATTATCCATACCTTACACTTAATGCCTGAGGAGAGGTTTCAACCACCCCTTCTCACCTTCATTTACTCCAAGCGAAAACTAGGATCGAGGTCGAATCAGATGGCGCATGGAGATCACGATGATCTTTTCGGCGACTAGACTCGATGCCTTTGGCCTCCTCCGCACATCTCCTTTCTTTCCCAAGTGACCATGGGCTATAACCCTATGCTTATTCCCAAGGTGCTTTCGGCGTTCGCGAATGGAAGGAGCTAATCCTTGCTTATTCACAGCTGCGATGAGCGAAACGTCGAGATGGCTTAAATGGGCGCCACACGTCCCTCTCAGATCTAACGGTCCTGAACTTACTTGGTGATGTTGTGAGTCCGGGTCCTGGACGCTCCCAGCACCTCTCGCATCGCGGATATGACGGAGTTGTTCCTTGCGTCTTGAAATCGCGATGGGCGAAAAGGCGAGGAGCCTAATCATGCATCAGGTGTCCCCTCTGGATGGACGGCTGAGATTGCTTCGTGATATTGCGGGCCCGACTCTGGGCGCTTTCGACACTTCGGGGTTCGGGGTTTTGAGATGTGAGATGACGAGGGACTTTTACCCTTCGAACTCTCGAATGCCGATAAGCCGACTAGATCTCGCACTATGTATCGCTGGATCGGACGACCCAGATTTAGTCTTGAAATATAGGTGCTTTCTCTGATGTTATATATCGGTTAACTTGGTAGCCCCGATATCCTGATGACCGTTGATCTGTTCTTATGGATGAATCTGGGCCGTTGACAACGTAATTTGACCCGCTCATTTGATTGGAAGCCGTAAAACGATATTTTTCCATGCTGCGCTCGGGCGTTTCTCGTGCAACTTGCAGACCCGAATACCCTTGTGCCTAGGACAATAAATGTCGCTAACAGAAATATAAGGATCAATGTAATCATACATCTCTCTTGTCCAATGCCTCTTCGCATTCTTGTGTACATTGATACTTTTTATCCTTGCGCAGTAGCTTCTACAATGGTGTAGCAAGCTTCACATAGCTTTGTATGAACCATCTATAGTATCATGTATGTCCCAAGTTTGTGCACATATCTTTTACCGAGGTTGGGGATAACATGTCCACAATCATTGTAATCTTTCCTTGATCGACTAACATGCCTTCCTTGTAGACAAAATTCCCTAGTAGAGTCCTAAACAGTGTACATAAGATGCACTTTTTCAAGTTTAAAGAGAGATGTAACTACCTGCATCTATCCAACATCAATTGTAGTACCTGCATATGTTATTTGAGTAGGTTTAGTATCATCCAATCATCTAAGTATACTTCCATAAATTTGTGCATGAACTCTTTAAAAGTTGTGACAACAATCCTTGAGAACATCGCAGGTGCATTCTTCAAACCAAATGACATCCCAGTGTCTGTGAACGAGCCCCACTCCATAACAAACATTGTACTGGCTCTATCTTTCTCTATTATGCACACGTAGTGGTAACCTGAAAATCCATTTGTGAGTGAATAAGCTTCACACCCACCCACGTTCTCCAACAATTCATCTGTAAATGGTGTAGGAAAAGGATCATGTATGCAAGTTGCATTGAGGCTCTATAAGTCTACACAAATATGTAGATCACCTGTCTTCTTTGGTCGCACTACCATTGAACTAATATAGTTGGATTCTTCCATAGGGACAATGATCTCTACATCTAACATGCGATCCAGTTTTTTGCGCACATTTTCTTTATATTTTGGATTCAGCCGATATGGTCACTTTTTGACCAGTTTGGCATCCAATTTCAACTATATTTTCATCTCTCCTAGGGATCCTATTATACTCTTCATCTCAGAAAAACTTCTCGTAAACAATTCCTCATATTCTTTCAGCAAGCCCACCACTTTTGTCACTATTTCTTGATCCTAGTAATCACCAATTATCGCCATCTTCAACACCTCTTCTATTCGTCTTGGTTGTTGGTTGCTGGTCCCAAACATATGCCGCTTGAATGTAGCATTTCATGTGATGGGGTGTAGAGAGCCCAAGCAGCCGAAGCGAGATTTTGTGTCCAACGGTTGGCATCGTCGGCGTAACCAATGTGGTAAGCTGGTGGAGGAGTCATCTGTCAATAGCACAAAGGATAGTTTAGACGAGAGGGTAGGGAAAAAAAGATTAAAAACACTAAACAAGAAAAAGTAACCTAAAGTAGCATGACTACGTCTAGGCATTAAATTTCTTGAGGTATAACCCATTGACGAGTTCCTTGAGTGAGAGGCCTTTGGGGGAGGCCAGGATGTATGCACCTTTGGTGAGGCAATGTTGGATGATGTAAGGGTCGTGCCAAAGTGATTCGAATTTGCCGTGGCCAAAGGTATCATGGGCGATATCATAGGCCAAAACGAGGTCGCCTTCTCGGAATGAACGAAGGTTGACATGGCGATCAAAGCTAGATTTCGATCATTTTTTAGCTGCCTCGTTGTTCTGTAATGAAGATCAGCGATCTTTATCCAGTGACTCTAAGTTCAGCAAGCGCTGCTCCATTGGAGCAGTGTCAGGTAAAAGCTCAATTGCGGTGCGGAGAGTGGGGATTTCGCACTCGATGGGAAGAGTTGCCTTGACCCCATGGACTAAATGAAATGGAATGAAACCTGTAGCGGTCTTGACTGTCGTTCGGTAAGCCCATAGTGCGGAAAACAACATATGATGCCAATTGGTTTTATGTTTATTAACTGTGCGTTGTAACATGGTCTCGAGGACTTTGTTTACTGCCTCGACCTGTCCGTTTGACTGGGGGTAATATGGTGAGGCAAACTCGTGAGAGAAGCCTAACCGAGATGAAAGTTCGACGAAGATCTCGTTCTCGAAGTGTTTCCCATGGTCGGAAACAAGTTGGAGTGGTACTCCGAACCTGGATATGACATGATTGAAGAAAAAACGTGCTGCAGTGTCAGCGGTGTTGTTGAAAGTGGGCATAGCTTCGGCCCATTTGGTGAAGTAATCGACGGCGACCATAATGTATTTGTGACCATTGCTGGAGGGGGGATTACAAGTCATAAAGTCAATGCTCCATTTACAAAAGGGGCCTGCAGTGATGACCGGGTGAAGAAGAGCGGGGGGAGCTCGGGCTTTGTTGGCATAGAGCTGACATTGCTCACATCTTTTCACGGCATGAATGCAATCATGAAACAGGGTAGGCCAAAAGTAACCGGCCTAGATAATCTTTTGCGCGGTGGAGATACCAGAAAGATGGCCCCCACATGCGTCGTTGTGGCAGTCGTTTAAAACTTTGTCGGCCTCGTCAATAGTCAGACAGCGACGAAGAATGGTGTCGACGCCTCGCCGATATAGGATGTCACCGATGAGAAGATAGCGGGGGGCCTGATGGCGAATGCACCGACGATCATCTCGTGATAAGTGATTACCGAACTTTTGAGTTCGTAGGTAGACGAGAATGTCGCCATACCAAGGATCATCCGAAGCGATGTAAAAGAGATGTTCGTCAGGAAAGTCAGTATTGACAGGGGCACTGGGTGTGTCAGAGGGAAGGGTCGTGACAAGTTCGGCGAGAACGAGGGCCTTCTTACTCTTTGGTGTTGAGAACTCAAGGTCGTACTCCTGGAGGATAACGATCCATCGAGCAAATTTGTCGTTAACTTGGCGACGACTGAGCAGATATTGCATAGGGTTGGAATCTGCGACGACCTTTGTGGTGCGAAGCAGAATGTAATGGCGCAGTTTTTGAACTGCAAGGACAACTGCAAGAGCAAGTTTCTCTTCATGTTTGTACTTCAGGGGAGGCCCGGAGAGGTTCTTACTAACATAGTAAATGATGTGTTCACGATTGTCGTCTCCGAGCTGGACGAGGACGCCGGCTACTGATACAGTTGATGCTGATACGTAGAGGATGTAGTCGCGACTGTAGTCCGGTGCACTAATCAAAGGTGCATTGGAAAGTGTTGTTTTAAGATCGTCAAACGAC
>ML814960.1:97237-125374 GCA_009831015.1 Picea engelmannii | reverse complement strand
TACCGAGAAAGAAACTCCGGATGGATTTCTCTCGATTCTCCTGTGAATCGACTGGTTAGCAGGTCGGCGGAGGCCGGTTTGTGTCCCTGCAAGTTAATAAAACCAAAAGGAAAGCAAATAAAACCCAAATGAGGGAGGATTTGATACCTAACTCCCCAGCGGAGTCGCCAGTCTGTTCGCGTTCAAATGGTCACCAGGTTAGCAAATAGAGAGCGCTTGCATACCCTGTTGGGTTTAGCAGGGAAGAACAGCTATGGAGCATAGGGTTAGAGAAACAAAACGAACTACAATCTAATATAAACTGAAAACAAATAAAACTGTGAAACGAAACAACAAACATCAAACACAAAACACAGGTGTCACCAATGGTTTCAGGCAGGTGTATTAATGAAACCGGAGCACGCTGAAGGAAGAGACCAGAGGTTCCTTCTCCCTCCAACGGAAGGCTCTTCGGGGCCCTCACACAGTTTGCTTTCCTTACAAATGAGAAGAACTGAGCATAGCAGTGAAAGAACTCTCGGTGATGCAGCTGATGGGTTGTTTGTTAAAGGATGAGCCCTTAAACCATCTGAGCAGCATAACAGTGCTTAGAATTCCTTGCCAAAACAGTGTATCCTCACGGCTTTTTATAGCAGCTCCTCGGGCGGTCACGTAACCTTCTCAAAGTGTGAACAGGGACCCTTTTAGGGTTTACTTAGGTCATTAACCCGCTGATTTTGCGGATCCGGCTCTGATTTGAGAATCAAATCAACTTGGGAGCCGGTCTGTAAGCGGTTGGGAGGCTGACCTATTCAATTAATGCGTCGTTTTAGCAAATGCGCAGGTTTTTGTGTTGACAGCCGCGCGTCAAGCGCGCATGCGCGAATAACACGTTTTTGTCCTGCGCATGCGCGCGCGCACCAAACTGTTGTAAAGCGCCCTTCAATTTTTGGTTACTTTGTATAGTTTTTGGCCCTTCTGGAGTGCTGTGAAATTAATTCAGTGCCATGAATGACTTCATTGTTGTTTTGATGATGCGGAGTTCTTGTCGCCATGTGTAGACGAAATTTCAGTGATAACACTTCCTTTTGGCATAGAAATTTCTCTTACGCACCCTTTTGGAGTGGCTTCTCTTCTCTTCATATTAGATATTAACACTTGTTTGTCGCCCCTTGCTCTCCCTTCTTTGATTTTGTACTCAACTTTCTTTCTCAACAGGATACTTCTTATATAGTGCTCAACTCGTATTCTTCATTGTTCTTCAGGATCCGTTCTCTCTTCACCATATCCCATCTTCTCATCCGCCTCTTCACATGGGGGGATTACGCTACCATCCTATCAAGCTCCATGTGCATCATCACCTTCTCCATGAATAACATTTTGATCCATAGTGGGATTTTGTTAGGGACCTAACTTCCCTAACCTCTCATGTAGGTAGAATAATATGTTTTCTATGTAATAAGGCTGACATTAGTAAATAAGGCCTATATAATAATGTGAACAAGTCTAATGTAATAAGAATTATTAGAAGTTTTCGCTTCTAGAAAGATATTCCTCTAGAATTTTCGTTAGAAGACATAATTAGTATAAATAGAAGTATAAGGCATGTGAAATTTTTGTCTTGAGAATTATTTTGTGATAGAGATTTGTTCTGCCATAGGTTTCCCCCTCAAAGAGGTACATGAAATTATATTTCTATCAATAAAGGTATCATTGTTGCTGTTATTGTTCTCTATATTGTGTTGTTCCATTGGCATTTGTCATAATATTTGTGTTTCTACTTTATATAATACATCTAGTACCTTACAAGTGGTATTAGAGCACTTTCCTCTATAGAAATTTGGGAGAATTTTTTCTAGGGTGGAGACGTGTACTGCCAGCATCTCTAAAGCACATAGATCTATCATTTCGTGGGTAAAAATGCAGTTGGGGAGGACTACATGTAGTAAATACTGACAATTTCACAAGTTATTCGACATCATTGTTTCACCTAGTTGGAAACCTTTGTAACCTATGTTGGTACCCATTTGACTAGAACCACATTAGACAACACTTGTACACGACCATCACTCCCACGTACCTTCAGGTATATAGGGAGTCCCCTAGGTCTCTTGAAACTAGCTATAGATTAGTCAACAGCCACCTAATTTCTATAGTCGCATTGAGAACAACTCATGTGAAGACTACTCTCTAGTACCTGGGTAATCAGGTAGTACAAATAAGGGTACGATCAAGCCTCCTTAGTTGGTGCCCTAAGATATTGAGTCGAGTACTAATGTTTGACCCTGCACATATATCAAATAGCTATAGCACAAGGAAAACCCTCGTTCATAGGAACCCTAAAAACAGTAACCCTTGCTACCAAAACAAAACATAATAGAAACAAGGGGGCGGGGGGATTTCCATGCAAGCCTACTCCCTGCATCCAGGTTGAAAAATTCCTAAGCAATTTTCACTGTTGACAATTTGGGCATTATGTCACTGCACTATTCTTCAAGCTGTAGTATAAATCCACGAGTAAAAAGAAAAAAGTATAGTGCTCCAGCTAGCACCCTTATTGGAGACCTATCCCACCAAATTCCTCTCTTTTCCCTAATTACCATGGTGTATATCACTTATAAGTACTTTTTTTTCTATGGACCCACCCACCCTTATTTGGGACCTATCCCATTAGCTTCCTCTCATTTCTTTGATTGCAGTGGTACCCTTCACCAGTAACCATTTTCTATGTGGACGCACCAACCCCATTCTTACCACTTCTCTCAACCATGGCCTAAACCCACAACCAATAATTTGACTCCTACATCAATACCCTATCAACTAAGATATCCAGGAACCAAAATGAAATTAAACAACTCATTGCCAATATTACGACCCTCAATTCCACTATCAAATCCACAATACAGTACACCATCGATGCCAAAATGGAAGTCATCAATGAAGACATGCAAAGAAACCTTCAATCCTTTGCTGCCAAGATGCAAGAATGGATGAATCCACCCAAGGGCCCCACCTCCTCTGAACAACCTTGTAACTCCAAAGGCGTTGATTTTTCCCATCCCATGCTCTTTCATTCCAACCCTCTTCATCATGAACTTTCTCTTCCCAATAAATTTGATGGCTCAGATTCCACGGGATGGGTCACTCAAATGGAGCATTACTTCTCCCTACATGGTATTACTAATGATTTGTCCAAACATTGTAATAGTTTCCTTTATGTTGATCCTGAACGTTGGTAATGGTGGAAATGGCATAAAAATTCATGTAGAGGGTATGTTGCTTGGACACAGTTTGTGGCATATCTTTATGAACACTTTGACATTGAAACACATCATTTGGGCTATTTAAGAAACATTTTTTGGCATACGATCTTTATGAACACTTTGATACCGACACGCATCATTTGGGCTATTTAAACAAGCTAAGACAATTTGGTACAATGAAAGACTATATCACCGCCTTTGAGCAATTAGATTTTAGAATAGATGGCATGTCAGACACCTTCTTCTGAGAATTGTTTATTAGTGGCATGAAGGATGACATCCGAGCCCATGTCCTAATGTCTCACCCCCAGACTTGGTTGGAAGCGACTTAGTGCACCAAGGAAGCACAATAGGTAGTCTCTTCCAAAAACAAAAAACAAAAACCTCCTTTATTCCTCACCCTAGAACCACCAATCCCACCCCTCCTACCATTCCTCTCAATATTTACAAATTACCTTAGGAAGAAATGGCTAAACTCCAACTTAAGGGTCTTTGCTATAATTGTGATGACAAATATTTTTCGGGGCACAAGTGTTTGGAACAAAATATTTTTATAGCAATTCTTGAGAATGTTTCTAATGAAGATGTTGATGCTCCCCATGCTAAAGATCCACCCCAAGCAGATGATCAAACCCTGCCCTCTAACCCACCAGAAGTTGAACCACTTATCTGACTAAATGCCCTCACTAGTTTTTCTATTCCCCAATTCCTCAAGTTAATTGGCTACATTAAGCATAGTGTTATAGCAAGATTTGCCTCACCATTGATATCTTGCACAGAGGGCCTTTTTCCATTTCCCTATGCAGACTTGTCATCCTTTTTTGATGAATCCAGAGCCAAAAGTACACATTTTTCCACATATACGCCCCCTATCAGCAATGAAAGATGCGTATACATTGGTTGCTCCACTACAGCCCACGTACATCAGGATTTGTGCTAAAAATACAAAATGAGGTCGTGTTTCCATGTCATGACATAATATCTCTGATCCTTGGCCTTCCACATACTGGAAACGTTCCGACTCGGCCATTCAATTGCATTATGAAGGCTATAAAAGCATAACTTTGAGTTATGGAAAAGAAGGAGAAAGCATTCAACTTTGAGAGAAAAGTTACTCTAGAGAAATTACTTCATATTGAATCTGCATCCTTTTATCCCTCAAGTCTGAACACAGTGTTCAGCCCCCAAGCTCTTCCATTTATCACAGTGTTCAGCCCCCAAGCTCTATGAGCTTGACTTTGGTGGAGGATTGAAGGGGTGGAGGCCTAGTTGGAAGGAACGTGGTTTCTTGGTTTTGAACCATGCCGACACGGAAGTCTATAATGTTGTCACTTCTGCTGATCAATTATTAATAGAAATACTCCTTTCCCGTTCTATTGGTATCTTGCAAATACATGATTATTATCCATGGGCATGTTTGTAATGTTTATTAATGGATTATGTTGTCAAATGTTCTAGCCCCTTTATATCATCACTATATACTTTCTTTTCTCATTTGTTAAGAACTTATTGCAGGTATAAATCTTTGGGTCGAAGTGCTCAATGGTGGAACATCATCAAAAGTTGGATCGAGGTAGGCCTCTTTCTTGTCTTGCACATTAGTTTATATAGTATATGTTGGAATTGAGTTGATTTCTGCAGTCATACATGTCTATTGTGGTTTACCCTTGGCCATAGAGATTTTTTCCCTCGTAATAGAATTGGAGACTCCACTGGGGAAAGAGAGTCATCTCCTGTATGATGAATAGAGGCGGGAGACGTGACATGGCTATGATTCGGGGGAAAAAGAATGGTGCCCCCAACATAATTGGTAGAGGTTGGGGGCAAGATGTCAACATAGTTTGTAGAAGAAGTCAACCCATCTCCGACATGACTAGCAGAGGAGGGCGATGGAGCACCAGTATGACTGACAGTGACTGGGATGGCGATATATGGTGGAATTTGATTCCACGATCTGGGGAAAGATTGATTCTAAAAAATTGCAAGCCAGGAAGGATCTTGGTGTACCTCTTGCCCCAGCCCAGAAGGGTGTCGGTTCATCCAAAATGGTGCGAAGAGTTTTGGACGGGCATCATCACTAAGGTCTGTGAAGATACCGAGGTAGGATAAGTATTATTCGAGTGAGGATATATGTTTCCCCCTTGTGAAGGGGTCCCATAAAGAGGGTAGCCCGAACCGTAAAATTGATTCTCCCCATATGAAAGACCTGGGGGTAATGGAGGACCTGTCATGGAAAAAGTGTTTGAAGGAACTAACATGGTGGACGAAAGATACATGGTTGGGGTGTAAAGTCACCAATTTTGTTACGAGGGAAAAACTCTCTATGCCCAAGGGTAAACCACAACAAATAGTTATGACAGCAGAAATCAACTCAATTCCAACATTTCCAACAACCTCACTTGGGCCTTAATTCCTTTGAGATCCCAAAACTTGTACAAGCCACATCTTTTTAAAGTCACTTGAGCCACCAGATCCCGATCCATAGCTGCATCTACCTCCTCAAGCTCTTGCTCTCTCCATTCCAAGACCATCCTGCAAGAAACAAATCGATTTTTAAGTTAAGAACCCCTCTTTTTTGTCAATTGCATACATATACGCAGCTTACTTGCCCACAGCCACGTGTAGGGCTCAATACATGCTCCCTATGGTTAACACATGGGCATATACCTAGTCGTACACGTGACTTACACAAGGAAACCCGCGTATACAGAAAATCCTAATTTGCGCCCTAAAAAATTAAAAAATGGGAACCTAATTCAAAAATATAATCCACTGAATTTGAATAGGATGAGATGAAGAGTTACCTGACTCAGACGATGTGTGATTCCATTGCCTGATGCTCCCTCAATCGTCGTTTGAATCCTAGAGGTATTTTTGGTCCAAATTGCACTATTTGGGTAAAAATCAAAATGATACAATAATTTTTTATTTTATCACTATTTATAAGTTATTTTTACCCACTTTATATAGTTTCATGCCTTTTTTTTAACATAATGGACTAATTCAAGAATGGTTTTAAGCTGGTTTTGTAGTTTTGACTCAGTTTTCTTGCGGATTTCAACATCATGGTTGACCGTTCATCTCCTCAGGCAAGTATTTTCATAACCTAGCATATAGGATAGGTATTTATTCCATCATGCATTTCGCATTATCCTCCAAATACCGCTTTTTACACCTTAGGTACGAACCCATTTATTGCGACACATAACCCTCCATCTGCTATAAGTAACATCGTTAATAAATGGTAGAGACTTACCAAACGTGGGTACCCTAGTTAGATCCTCTTTGTCATTTGGTGCCCATGCCAAGTTTTTTCCTTAGGACCGGGAGTCCATTATAATTCGATCCATCACTTTATGATGAACGTCATTTCTCATTCATACGCATGCGGCCTCATTTCCCGCGGACTCCCAAAAACGAGTCTTAATTAAGCTCTTTTCCGACTCGTCTAAAAAACCGAAAAGATTGTCGAGTGATTTGCCCCTTTAACACTCGTTAAAATTGGATTTGAAAGGTCATGAGTCTTAGTTAAGCTCTTTTTTGACTTGTTATCAAAAATAGAAAAGATCACCGAGTGAACTTGTCTTTTTCACACTCGTAAATTGGATTTGAAAAGACGTCTATTTGGCACTAGTTTACCCCTTTTCACACCAAATAGACTAAAAGACATAAAAAAAGACATTTTTTGGCGTTAAGTTGTGATTGCATCTCATGCCTTCGCTTGAAGTATTGAGCCTTTAGTCGGTTCTCTCTTTGCGTTATAAATTGTTGCCTAAGCAGTTTTTGTATCCTCAACCAAGCATAGCCTTGTTTATATCCTTCACAATTTGACACCCTATACCCTGGAGGCAACATCACCCCAAGTGTCCATCTCCCGCATGCACTCCCTTGCATTGAGCATAGGTATGTTCCACTACTGGAACTATTTTTTATTACTTACGACACTTGTTCCCTCCTCTGTATCATAGCATTCATTTGTTATGAAAAAACAAAAAAAGACAGGCGGGAAGGGAGTACTATATTGTAATTGGCAACAGTTGTGTCGCCTTTGAAAGAGCACAAAGTTATCGAGTCCTTGCGTCATCATAATTTTGGGTTTAGAATGGCCTTAGGAAGCTGATCTAGTTACAGAGTTTTATCTATCGACTAGTTACTCATCCAGTCCGTTTAGAGAACATTATTGATGCCTCCTGCATCTAATAGTCACATCATTGAGTCCATGTTGCCGAAGTCCACCATGTCTCATGCTCTTGTTCAAAGTAAGTCCATCAACCTGTGTCGGCCACTCCTCAAAAATCTTAACTTTGTATGTCATCCATACCCTCAGTTTCTCTCAGAATCACATGATATTATGGTCTTATTATGCACCCTGGCCCTACTTTCATCATTGGTAGGTCACCTTGAACCCAGTAATCGAAAATTCATCATTGGTCGTTGACTGGGTGGTTTCCCTTGTGTTCGACGGCAAGACATCTATTCACACTTTGGGATTCGTGCAGTGTCTTGGTTTTCATTAGCCTTATTGGTGGTTTCCTCGCCTTTGTCAGCAGTTTTCATCATTGGTTGTTATTCAGAGGGTCTTTTTCGTGTACCACTTGCACTTGGTACACGCGAAAGATGCACAGGGTCGTTGGTTCGTGAACATGTTCTTCGTTCGATCTCCACCAAATCATGAAGCTCCTACTTTTTTCCTCGTGCTGACTGATGAGAGATGCTTTAATTCTCTCCTTTCAGCGGGTCTCTATCCATCGACTTCATCTCATTTATTCTGGATATGAGACCTAGAGTTTCGTGAGTGCCTTGAGGCTTGCAGTCATTAGTGGCAGTCTCTCTTGCCATTGACAGATGGGAATACATCAATGTATCCTTATCAATGGATTTCTCAAGTGTTTGACACCAACTCCTTTATTCGCACTTGTAGAAATGTACTCGGTGCCTTGATACCTACTTTCATTATTGGTAGATTGTCTCGCGTTTGTTAACGGTATACCTCAATGATTGGTAATCAAATGATGTCTCATCATGTTCGACCTCAACTCCTTTTTTCACATGATGTAGACTTGCACCTTGGTGGATTGTGTAGAAGACTTGAAGACATCACTATATGGCCGTAGCTTTCCTGAGTTATTGCTTCTCTTTCATTGGACAACACCTGTTCGAATTTAGTGATCATGGGAGATCAGATTGTACGTCATGGTATACAAATATCTTCAGATTGATTTTGAGACTAATTTCACTGGGCCTGGTTCATCACTATGACAGCGTTTGGCATATAACCACATTCGTAGTTTCCTATTCATGCCCATGAACACTTGTTTGGTATATTTTCCACATGGATCTGCATTGTATTCTTGGACCCACCCACCCTTATTTGGGACCTATCCCATTAGTTTCCTCTCATTTCTTTGATCGCAATGGTACCCTTCACCAATAGCCATTTTCTATGTGGACGCACCAACCCCATTCTTATCGCTTCTCTCCACCATGGCCTAAACCCACAACCAATAGTTTGACTCCTACATCAATACCCTATCAACTAAGATATCCAAGAACCAAAATGAAATTAAACAACTCATTGCCAATATTACGACCCTCAATTCCACTATCAAATCCCCAATATAGTCCACCATCGAGGCCAAAATGGAAGCCATCATTGAATACATGCAAAGAAACCTTCAATCCTTTGTTGCCAAGATGCAAGAATGGATTAATCCACCCAAGGGCCCCACCTCCTCTGAACAACCTTGTAACTCCAAAGGCGTTGAATTTTCCCATTCCATGCTCTTTCATTCCAACCCTCTTCATCATGAACTTTGTCTTTCCAATAAATTTGATGGCTCAGATTCCACGGGATGGGTCACTCAAATGGAGCATTACTTCTCCCTACATGGTATTACTAATGATTTGTCCAAACTTTGTATTAGTTTCCTTTATTTTGATCCTGAACGTTGGTAATGGTGGTAATGGCATAAAAATTCATGTAGAGGGTATGTTGCTTGGACACAGTTTGTGGCATATCTTTATGAACACTTTGACATTGAAACACATCATTTGGGATATTTAAGAAACATTTTTTGGCATATGATCTTTATGAAAACTTTGATACCGACACACATCCTTTGGGTTATTTAAACAAGCTAAAACAATTTGGTACAATGAAAGACTATATCACCGCCTTTGAGCAATTAGATTTTAGAATAGATGGCATGTCAGACACCTTCTTCTGAGAATTCTTTATTAGTGGCATGAAGGATGACATCCGAGCCCATGTCCTAATGTCTCACCCCCAGACTTGGCTGGAAGCGACTTAGTGCACCAAGGAAGCACAATAGGTAGTCTCTTCCAAAAACAAAAAAAAAACTCCTTTATTCCTCACCCTAGAACCACCAATCCCACCCCTCCTACCATTCCTCTCAATATTTACAAATTACCTTAGGAAGAAATGGCTAAACAACAACTTAAGGGTCTTTGCTATAATTGTGATGACAAATATTTTTCGGGGCACAAGTGTTTGGAACAAAATATTTTTATAACGATTTCTGAGAATGTTTCTAATGAAGATGTTGATGCTCCCCATGCTAAAGAGCCACCCCAAGCAGATGATCAAACCCTTCCCTCTAACCCACCAGAAGCTGAACCACTTATCTCACTGAATGCCCTCACTAGTTTTTCTATTCCCCAATTCCACAAGTTAATTGGCTACATTAAGCATAGTGTTATAGCGAGATTTTCCTCACCATTGCTATCTTACAGAGAGGGTGTTTTTCCATTTCCCTATGCAGACTTGTCATCCCTTTTTGATGAATCCAGAGCCAAAAGTATACATTTTTCCACATATACTCCCCCTATCAGCTATGAAAGGTGTGTATACGCTGGTTGCTCCACTACAGCCCGTGTACATCGGGATTTGTGCCAAAAAATAAAAAATGAGGTCGGTTTTTCATGTCACGACAGAAGATCTCTGATCCTTGGCCTTCCACATACTGGAAACGTTCTAACTCAACCCTTCAGTTGCATTCTGGAGGCTATAAAAGCACAATTTTGAGTTATGGAAAAGAAGGAGAAAGCATTCAACTTTGAGAGCAAAGTTACTCTGGAGAAATTACTTCATATTGAGTCAGCATCCCTTTATCCCTCAAGTTTGAACATGGTGTTCATCCCCCAAGCTCTTTCCTTATTGTTGAGAGAACCTCATTGAATCTCTTCTATGAGCTTGCCTTTGGCAGAGGATGGAAGTGGTGGACTAGGCCCAGTTGGAAGGAACTTGGTTTCTTGGTTTTGAACTGTGCCGACACGAAATATGTAATGTTGTCACTTCTGTTGATCAATTATTAATAGAAATACTTATTTCCCATCCTATTGGTATATTGCAAATACATGATTATTATCCATGGGCATGTTTGTAATTTTTATTAATGGATTATGTTGTCTAATGTGCTAACCCCTTTATATCATCACTATATACTTGCTCTGCTCGTTTGTTAAGAACTTATTGCAGGTATAAAGCTTTGGGTCGAAGTGCTCAACGGTGGAACATCATCAAACGTTGGATCAAGGTAGACATATTTCTTGTCTTGCACATTAATTTATATAGTATATGTTGGAATTGAGTTGATTTATGCAGTCATACCTGTCTGTTGTGGTTTACCCTTGGCCGTAGAGATTTTTTCCCTTGTAACACATAGGAAATTCATCATCCAAATTGACAGTGGAAACACACGTAATTTTATCCATCGTCGCATTTCTCAAGAGACCATGTTCTATATCTGTGTAGTTAAAAATTTTCAAATTATGATTGCAAATGGAATTTCCATGAAATGTGGGGGGTGTTGTGAAAATGCACACCTACAAATTAGTCAGTACCACCTGAAATCTCATATGTTTGCTATAGACATGGGCAGTTGTGACATTATGCTTAGTGATGAATGATTACACACACTTGGCCCCATCACCGTGGATTTTAAGGACTTAACCATGCAATTCCAACAGGAGGTACAACAATATAAGTTCCAAGGAATCACAACAGGCTCCCCTAAGATCATCAATTCCCACCAAATGGAAAAGATACTCAAGAAAGTTCATTCCAACATTATTTCCCTTGAGACACCCCATGTACATCCTGACTTCCAATCTATACTCTCCCAACGCCAATATGTTTTTAACACTCCCCATGAACTTCTCCCTTCCCACGGTGCCCACAATCATTGCATTCCCCTAGTCCTGGGCACTCTTCCTCCTAATGGTCTCCCTTATCGTCATCCCTTTTCCCAGAAAAATGAAATTGAGAAAAGTGTTCAAGAATTTCTAGAAGTCAGTGTTATATTTCCCAATACTAGCCCTTATTCTTCTCCTGTATTCATGGCACTCAAGAAAAAAGGCACTTAGTGCATCTATCCATATTTTTGATCCCTCAACAAAATCACAATCAAAGACAAATTTCCCATTCTCGTCATTGATAACCTTTTGGATGAATTGAGTGGTTCTCAATACTTTACCAAACTTTATCTCTTCTTTGGCTACCACCATATATGTATGAAAGAGGGAGACATTACCAAGAATACCTTTTGAACTCATGAGTGTCACTATGAGTTCTTGGTCATGCCCTTTGGCCTATGTAATGCACCTTCAAATTTCAAAGTCTCACGAATCATGTCTTCCATCCTTTCGTCCATCAATTTGTGTTAGTTTTCTTTGATGATATCCTCATCTATACTAAAACTTGGCAAGCCCATATCACCCATGTGGATCAAGTCCTACACTTATCGTCTAAGCACCAACTTTTTCTCAAACAGTCTAAATGTGATTTTGGAGCTTGTGATGTCGAGTACCTAGGTCATATTGTCGGTAAGGATGGTGTACATGTGGATCCTAATAAAATTGAAGCTACGAAGGATTTGTCTTGCCCTAAAAGTCTTAAAAGTTTGCATGTTTTCTTGGGTTTAACAAACTACTATCACAGTTTGTTCTAAATTATGGTAAAATTGTAGCTCCTCTCACTGCTCTTCTTAAAAATAATGCTTTCAGTTGGATTTTCATAGTTGATTGATCATTCCAAGCCTTGAAAAATGCTATGTGCACGAATCTCATTTTGGTACTGCTCAAATTCACCAAAACTTTTTTCTTGGAATGTGATGCTTCTGGGAAAGGCATTGGGTAGTCCTCGTGCAAGATGGAAAACATTTGGCTTTCACTAGTAAACAACTTTCGGAGAGACATTTGGGCCAATCCACATATGAAAAGGAAATGTTGGCTACTCTTCATGCAATGGATCTTTGGCGTACTTATCTATTGGGGAAACACTTCCAAATTAAAAATGATAATCAAAGCCTCAAGTATTTTTTGAAACAATGAATTTCATCCTTGGAGCAAGATCCCAAATGAATTTTATGATTATGAGATGATTTACAAGAAGGGAAAATAAAATGTGGTTGTTGATTCTCTTTCAAGGAAATATGAAGAAGAAGGGTCTCTCTTTTCCCTCTCTTTCATTGTAGCATATTGGCTACAAGCCATTCACCGGGAATGGTTTCAAGATCCCAAACTTGGTCGCCTGATCCAATAATTGCAACATGATCCTCAAGCCTCTTCGAGATACTCTTGACACAATGAGGATATTCTCTATAAAGGTCTCATGTATTTAATCAAATCGTCTCACCTTAAATCCACTATGCTCTCTGAACTTCATGCTTCACCCAAAATTGGGAATTCAGGCTTTCAGAAAACATATAAATGGGTCAAACGTTATTTTTTCTGGGAAGGCATGAAATAGGACATCCACACATTTGTGGATAAATGTCATATGTGTCAATGCAATAAGGGCATAACAATAAAAAATCCAAGCACAATCCAACCGCTCTCTATTCCACCTGCTATATGGACAAATATTTCTATGGACTTCATTGTCAACTTACCCAAACTAGTCTATAATTCTATCATCATGGTTGTAGTAGATCACCTTTCCAAATATGCTCATTTATGTGCCCTCCAATATTCGTTCACTGCATCCATAGTGGCTCAAATTTTTATGGATAATATCTTCAAATTCCAGGGCATGCCTCACCCCATTGTCTTTGATCGTGATCCAACTTTCACTAGCAATATTTGGCAAGATTTTTTCAAGATCCAAGGAACCCAACTACATCTCAACATGGCCTATCAACCCAAGACTGATGGACAAACTAAAGTTGTCAACAAGTTCTTGGAAACACATTTACGGTGTTTTTACTTTCACAGAAAAACTCAATGGGATTAGTGGTTATCACTGCTTCAAGGGTGGTACAACACATCTTACCATGTTGTCACTCACAGGACTCCCTTTGAAGCAGTCTACAGTCAAAATTCATCATTTTTTCTCTCCTACCTGCCTAATGTATCCAAGGTTCAGGATGTAGACCACACACTTATAGTCTGAGCTTCCATTCTTCGTACCCTCAAAGAAAATTTGGTCATGGATCATAATCGCATGAAGCAACAAGTAGATCAAGGTCATTCAGAACATCAATTTATTGAAGGGGACCAGGTGTTTTTTTTCATATACAACCATATAAGAAAACTTCCCTCAAAGATGAACATTGTTAAAAACTCGCTCCAAAGTTTTATGGTCCTTATACAATTCTCAAGCAAGTGGAGCCCATGGCCTACCAGTTAACTCTTCCAAGTCACTCTAAGCTCCATCATGTTTTTCATGTCTCTTGCTTAAAGAAAGTGATTAGAACTAAGTGTTAGATCCAAACCATTCTCCTTGAATAGGATGAAGAAGGATCCATTTGGTTAAAGCCCCAAGCAATATTGGACCACCGTGAACTTTGTCTCTGTTAGTGCATCATCAAGGAATTTTTTGTTCATTGGAAGGATACACCACTAGAGGATGTCACGTGGGAGTCAGATACTATTTTACAACAATTTCCCCATCTCAATCCATGAGGACAAGGTTTTTTTTCAAGGGGGGGGCATGTTAGGTACCTAACCCCTCACGTAGGTAGAATAGTGTGTTTTCTATGTAATAAGGTTGACATTAGTAAATAATGACTATACAATAATGTGAACAAGTCTAATGTAAGAAGACTTAATAGAAGTTTCCACTTCTAGAAAGATATTTCTCTTGAATTTTCTTTAGAAGATAGAATCAATATAAATAGAAGTACAAGGCATGAGAAAGTTTTGTCTTGAGATTATTTTGTAATAAAGCTCTACTCTCCTGGAGGTTTCCCCCTCGAAGAGGCAAGTGAACTTGGATTTCTATCAATAAATGTATCATTATTGGTGCTATTTTTCTCTATATTTTGTTGTTATATTGGTATTTGTCACAATATTTATGTTTTCCCTTTATACAATACATCTAGTACCTTATAGATTTCTTCTAACAATATTCTTCTAGGACCAGCTACAAAATTTCTTTCAGTGCTACTGAAAGACTCACTCCATTCAATTGCAAACTAAACAATGTATCCCTCCTTAACTCGTTCGAACCAAAATTCAATAGCTATGAACCACTTATTATCCAAAGATATCAACTGAGATACCACCTCTTGGTCCCAAACCAACAGTTCTTGGGGTCGCCACACAAAGTTAATCTTCATTTGTCTATTTACCTATTCATGCAATAAACAAGGAAACTCAACAAATAAAATTTCATGCAAATTTGAATATATCTACCTTTGTTTCCATCATTCCAGGATTATTTTCAGATCCTTGGTCTCCCATTGTGTGAACTTGTCCTCCTTCTCAAAGATCTACTCTTCTATCTCATTCGTGGAAGGTTTCCACACCATGTCCTTACTCCACCATGTAGCACAAAATCATCATGTCCTTGCAACAAAAATAATTGTTGGCTCAGGGTTTCAGACCAAGGGTTCGAAAGGTTTTACCAACAAATACCCCATCTGTGTCGGCATATTCAATATTCGAGGACTGAATAATATCTCACCCAAGACATGCATGAGAATCACAGAGACTGAATGTTTGTGCATTGCATGAAGGAATAATACAGACAAGAAACACTTATCTACAAGATGTGCATTAGATTTTATTCATTCCTAACAGCATTCATATGAATAATGCATAGGCTAACATTTACAACAAACATATATTCAAAATAGAGTACATAATAGAAAGTATCGACTCATGTGTTGACGATTAAAATTGCAGCAATGAATACTGCCTGCAAATGATTGCTAAGCTCTATTTTTATTTATGATAATAATAATTAACTAGTAGGTGGGACCCCCTTGTAGACTAGAGGCGCTATGATGGATGTGTTACGCTTATATGTTTGTTGTTGTTATGATGTTGCCTACACAGTCTTATATAGCTCATAATGCAGTCTTGGTTTCATTCGTTATGACAACATGGTTGGTTGATGCATTGTTGATCAATGTTGTTGATGGTCACTCATAATACAGGGCAGTGCTATGGATATGAGGATCACTTTGTTTTACAGGTGTTATGTTATGCATTAATTAATGATATTTCACATGTTTTTTTTTGCAAAGGGATAATAAAATGATATGGGAGCTTGATCAAAACAGAAAGGGAAAATAACTATGGATAAGTCCTAATGTTATGGAAAAAAGATTATATATAAACTTTAAAGTATATATAATAGTGACAAATGGGAAGTGGTGGACCTAATTGCTATACTATGTGTTTTTGGTTAAAAAATTGTGTGGGAAGCACATATGGTAATGTTAACATATGGTTATTTATTAAAGTTTGATATGTTTCGGGTGGCGCGCTATACAATGGATATGGCATTGAATTTATAGAATGGATACGTCATTGAATTTATGGTTGATACTATGGTAATGGATTGGCTAGTACGTTGAATTCAATAGGGCCAGGTGAGGAAGCGACGTGCATTTACTGCATGTCACTCCAAACCACCCCTGAGCTCGTCACCCTATCCATAGTTGCATTTTTCTCTGTAGGTTTCGGGTTTTGAAAGGGAAAACATAGGCCAACTCTTCATTGAAGTGATTTTTCTAGGTATAGCTCCTTGACTTTCCATCCATGATGGTCGCTATGTATTATGAATCAATTTGTTGGCTCAGGATTGCACGAGTTATGTGTTTTTCTTGAGTTTTCGATTGGGTGTCAATGATGTGTTTAATGGTGTTCTCTGTGATTACTATGGAATGTTGGAATTTTAAAAGAAAGGAATGGGTGTTATTTATTTGTAAAGCATGTGCATTGGTTATTTGTTTAAAAGAAAATGTCGGTCAACTTGGGTTTATATTCTAGTTCTCTCAGAAAAATTATGACAATGGTAAAACAAGCTCTGAGTTTTTCTTCACACAAGGTTTTACCACCATTCTGGGTATTAGTTGTTGTCACCCCTTTTTCATCTCGGTCGTTGTTGTGATTCGTTCTCCAGATTGCAATGCAACTGTCCACGGTGGTATTGTTCTTGCTCTTTTTGGCTGAGCCCCAAGCTATTGTTTGTTATGGATTTTTCTTCATTGTCACTATCATCGAAAGAATTTCACATTTCAATCTTTGTATTGCCCAGAATATTAAATGGAAGCTTGTATATGTATCGAGTGTCCATGGGTTGTGATCTGGCATTATTTTCACAAGTGTTTTAAGTGTTCACTCCTCTCATCTATGTTGTAGTGGCTGACTGATATTTTGGTAAGCCTCACTGTCAAATTTGTTTTGAAGGTTATAAGACCTCTTTGGTGTTTGGAAGAGACACAATCTCTCTGTTTCTTTGAGGATTCTCCCTGTTTAAACCAACCCTCATTTCCTCTCTACAATAAAGTTCTAAAGAACCTGACTTGGTTCTATTAAGCCCGAATTGTTTCTATTTCTCCTCGGAGACCTTTTGGTTATGTCGAGATTTTGGTTTACAAGTTAAATGATTGTGGTAATTTTAGGGAAAAAGAGCACAAGCTCTTTGAATTCGGAGACCATCTCCTGATTGAGTCTTTGTATTTCCTCTCTGTGATGAAATTGGTTTTGAAAAGGAAAAGGGTATGGGTTACTTGCAGCCCGAGAACTTTCAATTTGGTCGATTCATGGTTGTTCCACTCATTGTTGTGTTAAATCCTAGCACAATCATGATTCCATTTAAGTTTTAAAGGAGACACCTGGGTGTATGATTTGATACTTTTCTCCTCACGCATTATATGGATATGTCTTTTATTGAGCATTTATTTTAAAGGGAATTGTGTACATGTTAATGCACATGAATAACAATCTCAGAGCTACATGTTTTGGTTAAATGTCATTTTCGAATCAAGATTGATGTCAATTATATTGCTAATGACCTGTGTGTGATTAGACCGGGACAGATTATTGTTTGGATGACAGTGGATTGTGTAAGTATGTATTGGAAAGTTGATTATTGGTGGTTAATATTGGGTCTATTATTAATTGGTTTCAAGAATTGAACATTGGAGATGGATAATTGGAAACATTGTGCATATTATGTTGTTGTAAAAGGAAAGGGTTAGCATTAGAGCATGCATGACTGTGGCTCGAATGGTATGATGATATTGTGGAATTGGAAACGATATTGCATGGTTATTGTATAGGATGCACATATTTATATAACTGAAGAATTATGGGAAGTTGAATTGTTTTTTTATTGAAGACAACAAGCATTATGTTTGCAATTAAGGGACAGTGAAATGATTTTGGTCTTAAAAGTGGATTTTTTGGATTATGATTGGAACAGAGTTATGGTTGTTATTTGATTTAATTTATTTTGTGAACAGTATCTGTATTATTCCCTCTCATATTCTCACTTTTTTGGTCATTATGACCCCCTCACGATCCCAATTTCATTTTTTACACGCTGTGTTCAATAAAATAAAATTAAAACTATGTATGGCAATGGTAAAAGATGACACAGAAACAGGCGGCAGCTAATATATTTTGGTATTGATTGCACAGTGAGTTATTTAATGAATTGTTGAGCAGTACTCATGTTCTTACTCCCCATCATGATTTCACTTTTTCGCTCATTACAATTCCCCCAGAAATCCCATGAACCCTATTTCACCCCCTGCTCATTTGGAAATTATTAAATAAATTTTATGGATTGAATTGCATAGGTCTTATGTTAATTTATTAGCCAAACTTTGTTTCATATAAAGAGAATTTCATGTATGGTTTGTTAAGAGCTAGTTGCTAATAAATTGTTGCTTATAGGATGAGTTTCTTTAGCAGAGGAAGTCATGGAAGAAACAATAGGGGAAGAGGTAACTGGAACAGAGGGCCTAGAAGACCCAAATTCTCAATTCATTTTGATGTCGATCCTCAGGTTTTGAACTAGCTTTTTCAGGTTGGGTTCTTCAATTGGATTAGACAAGGGATAATTCAACCTAGACCAGAGAGGCCTCCCTTCCAGCCCCAAAATGTTCATGGTATCCATGTGCCTCCCCATGTATCTGTGCAACCAGAAGTTCCCGAGAATGATGGATGGCAGAAGATTGTTCATCCGGAAGCCTCCCACCATCGTGGTTGAACCAACTTGTCATTACATCCTCCTCCTCCACCTGTAAACCCAAATGCTCAAATTTCCTCTGCACACTCACCTATTCAGTCCTCCCATGCAAACAAACGACTCAAAATCGAGGCTCCCCATGTGCAAGACAAAGGTAAAGATGTTGCTTCCCCCTCATCTCCTTCAAGTGACTCAGCTAAATTAATGTACTCTCAGATGCACCTAAGGGACGATTGTTCCCATGTCATTAGTGAGATTAAGCCTCAAGGTTCCACCCAACCTAAGGCTAATTTTGGGAAGTCCAAAGGGGACAACAATGACAGAAGAAGAATTGCCTCTCAAAGTGGCAAATATGGATTTTGATTTATGTGTTATGGTTGATTTGTTGAGGACAGTGGACTGCTGAAAGTTTTGGACAACAAACTATTTTTTGGATATTGTGGATATTTACATGTTTTGGGTATAATTTGAAATAATTATGATATTTAATATTCAAATTTTGGAAATATTTATGGGAGCCACAAGGAGGCATGTGTTTAATTGGTTGTCTAATTGTGTTTATTTTTGTTAAGAAATAAAAGGGAGTTACAAGGGGTCCCACCTACTTAGTTATTATCTAATAAACACCCTTAATTATTATTATTACTTCCCCTAACTAAAATTAGTTAAGTTTTATTAACTTAACTAAATGAGGTAGTTGAACTACTTCAACTAATTTTGAATGCATAAAAGCTAAATGAGAAGGGAAAACAAGGGGAGAACAGAAGGAGAAAGCAATGCTAAGATTTGCTCTTGAGTTTTATTGAGATAGTTCAGTTTTTCATTGATTCTTCAGTTCATTAAAGGCCTATTTCTCTTGTTGACAGCAGGGCCCTATTATAGACAGCAAGGTTCAAAGTTCAGCCATATCATTCAGATGCTTGTTTCAGAGGTGTTGATCTATCTTTGATAGTTTGTGTATACTTGTTTGTTTATGGATTGAGTTTCATGAGTGATAAAGGATATTGTCCAGAGTCAAGTGGGAAATAGTCTGTGGCAAGTTGATCCAGATTTTAAAGTTCATTTTTTACTTCTTGTCAGAGTCCTTTTGTATGGTTTTCATCGGGGATA
The DNA here is from genome assembly GCA_009831015.1 of Picea engelmannii. Lineage (NCBI taxonomy): Eukaryota > Viridiplantae > Streptophyta > Pinopsida > Pinales > Pinaceae > Picea > Picea engelmannii. The sequence continues at coordinate 105,574 of ML814960.1, read as the reverse complement.
TCTAAGTTTGACCTTGGTCCATGCCCTCACAGGGATTTTTGTAAAGAGAAAGATACTTTTGATTTATTGGAATGAAATAAAGCAATTGTTATTCTATCTCATTTGTGTTAATCTATGGCTTGGTTACTTTTGCTTTTGATATCCACATTTACTTTCTGCAATCTGTTTATGTTCAGAAAATTATATAAAAATTTCATATTTTGCAACAATATTTTCATTTAAAAAAACAGCCTAAGTCATTGTAATTAATACTTATGGATTGGGAAATACATTTTGAGGTTATAAAACATAGGGTAATATTCTCGACTATCTTTCCTTAGCCAAGCAAGATTCAAAAATGCTTGAGTAAGATTCATATATTTTCCTCAACATTTATTTCATGACCATACTAGGGAGATATTCCATATCTCTCTGGTTGATTGTATGCTTGATTATCATTGAATATATTTATGCTTTTGATTCTTTGACTATTTATTTTTTCCATGACTGTACTTGTTGCAAGGCAACCCAATATTAAGCCCGGTCTTAAAGATCAGACCAGCGTTGCTTTAACCTTATTTAGTACCATCTTAGAGACCGCTAATACCTGGGTTAATCTTGAATGCTCATGGGCGGTGATTGAGCAAGACATATATGTTCGAGAACGTTGGGAAGCTAGGCAAAGACAGCCTAGGAATCAACCATAGCTTTATTTTTCCTAAAGGTTTGATCTTCTTTTCATGTCCCTAAACCCTCACATCTTTAGGAGAAAAAGAGGTTTATCACCCGAGATCAACCCTATTGCTGAAATAGGAAGAAGAAACGTTGTTTTGTGAGCCCAAAAAAGTACTCTAAAGAGAAAAAAGTACTCTAAAGAGAAATTTTTCTGATTCAACAAGTTCATCTTTCTCTCCCTTTCCTATCATTCACAAGATGGCATCTAGTGGTGTCTCTGGTGGCACTGGAGGTGCTTCTTCATCTCAACCTTCAGACTCATGAGTGATTGGTACCTTATATAGTCATCAAGTTCCTGTCCAATCTACTACAAACCCCACCAAAGTCATAAGAAAGGCATGGGCTCTTTCAGTTTGAAGAAGATGCTACAACTACTATGTGGCATGTTTCCTCTCCTCTTAACCTAGCACCTGCTACTCGTCCACTTCCTAAATCCAAAGAGCATCTCCCTAGGTTTTTAGAGAATAACACGGTCACTACGAATGAACACTTGGTGGAATTTTCTAATGCATGTCACAACATAGGAGCCAATGAAAACGACACTTGTATGCACTTATTTGTTAATTCCCTTGAAGGGAAGGTAGTGGTCGATTTCCTTGATCTTCCTCCCAAGATTCTTTCCACTTGGGAGGAAATATTTTATTGGTTCAAGTCTACTTATGGGTGGTCTAAGAGCCCAGTTGAGCAGTTACAGGAGTACAGTAACGTTTCTTATAAATATGGTGAGATTATCAAGTCTTCCAACTTGTGTTTCACCAAGTTATATAACCAAATCCACGAACTCATTCACCCTCATAACCAAGCCACTTTTATGCAGTACTATATTGTTTTACCTTCCCTCTACCGTCATAGGCTTGAAGAAAATGTCATTGAAAACCTTAGTTCCGCTATGCATACTTGTTTAGAGTATGAAGAACAGCTTGAAAGAACAGGTCTTCCCAAGGAAGGCTCAATTAAATAGACATACATGTCTGCCCTCTTACAGCTTGTAGAAGACATGAATAATCGAATGATAGCATATGAGCAAAAGGGAAATGTCCCTTCACTTACCCCTAGGGCCTCATCTTCTTCTTCACCACCCTTTAGGAATCCTAATGAAAACAATTTTCAGCCTAAAGCCATCATGCCTCGCAGTTGGTGTAACTTTTGCAAGGAACACCATGAGGAACGTACTTGTGAGGTAAAGAATAGTGCCAGAGATAAAATCTTTGGTAAAAGACCAGAAACTACTATTGTTTTTCTAGATTTTTCATAACCAAAGGATGTCATGATCATAAATACTAGGAATAAATCCTATGCTCCGAAAGGTAAATATGATCCTCCTCACACTTCTTCTAGCCCAAGATCATCTTCACCAATTGCTACTATACTAGTTACTAAAACTCCTGACAATCAAGGAACTCCCTCACCTCTCCCCTCTTCTAAATAAATCATTCTCAATCAATTGGATAATATTAAAGCCGATGCTACCCTCCTGGACATGGTTGTCATCCCAGAGTAACAAAAGCATCTGAAAAATTTTATGGAAGGAAAAGATTCCATCTAGGTCGATATTTCTAAAGAGGTAGATGAAGAGGACTCAACTGTAAATAAAGTAGGTCTACATAATTTTAGGCACCCTGTAAAAAATACCCTATTTTTTTATTTCTGTAAAGATTATGGACAAAATAGCCCATTGTTGTCTAATTGACAGCGGTTTGAGCCCAAGTGTAATGTCAAAAATTATTATGGAAGAGCTAGGCTTGTCTTGTACAAATGAAAATGCTAGAAACATGCTCTCTTATAATAGTTTACAACAATCGACCATAGGTGAAATCAAGAACGTGACCTTGGTTTTGTGCGTCCATCCTGAAATAAGGACAACCCTTAATATTCATGTAATTGACATGCCAGTGAGTAATTATTCAATCATCGTACGAAGAGACTAGCAAGCATTGGTAGGTGGATACCTCTCACTCGACGGGACACACTTATCCGTTCCTCGGAATGGTAAAAACATCATAGTCCTAAGGGAGGGAATAATTTCGCCTTATATAGAAAGCGTCCCACAGCCTAATGTGAATTATATCGAGGAGGACCTAGGAGTGTATTCCATCTTTGCAGATGAGGACAACACTACCTTGGAATAAATCGACATAGAGGATGGGATGTGGCATATGCACTTTGATGGTTCATGCTCAAATGAAGGAAATGGAGTTGGCATTATCTTGTACTCTCTTGTGGGTAAAATTCATAACTTTTCCTATAGGTTAGAGTTTTCTTGCACAAACAACATCACCGAATTTGAAGCATTATTGCTAGGCATTGAAAATGCCTATAATTTAGGTTGTGTTCACCTTACATTTTTCGGGGATTCCAAATTTGTTGTAAACATTGTACGTAAGACATATTCTCCTATCAACAATTTAATGAAACGTTACACCCAAACTATTTGGGCACTTATCTCGAACTTGCTATCTTTCAACATCACTCATGTTAAAAGGGAATTGAACTTAATGGATGACATGTTAGTTGTTTTTGCAGCCTCCCCTACTTGGTAACTTCTGCCACAAAGACTTGATTACACCTTTCAATCTTTGTATCGTCCACATATCCCTGACAATGTAGAGTCATGGCAGGTCTTCCCTAATGACGAGAGCATATGTGATTTCATACAAAATGAACCTTATAAGCCTAAGGAGATTATATCAATGGAAGTTAACAAAATTCTGAAGGGCTTGACTCCTCTAGAAAGTTCATTTGCATCGAGTGATGTAGGCAACAAAGAAAAACATAAGGAAGAGGAGTCGAAAAGGAAAGTGGGTGAAACCATTTCCTTGAACATTGGGACACCCGATTGTCCGAAGAATGTTAAAATAGGTGTCGAATGTTCTGATGAAGAAAAATTGAAGTTCATTGAGTTTCTTAGTGAATTTCAAGATGTTTTTGCTTGGTCTTATGAGGATCTTCATGGTTTTGATCCTTCTCTTATACAACATGTCATTCCTATCAAGGAGGGCATAAAAACGGTTAGGCAAAAACAAAGACCTATTAACCCTACACTGGAAGCAATTATTCGAAAGGAGTTGGAAAAACTCTTGAAGGCTGGGATAATTTTCCTTGTTAAGTATTCTGAATGGGTTTCCAATTTGGTTCTCATTCAAAAAACAACTGGTCAGATCATTTTATGTGTTGATTTTCGCGCATTTAATAGGGATAGTATAAAAGACCATTTTCCTCTCCCTAATATGGAAATGATTTTGCAGCAAGTTGCAGGGTCAAAGATGGTGTCCTTACTTGACGGTTTTTCTGGTTACAATCAGATCAAGGTAAAAAGGACAGATACATATAAAACCACTTTTATTACACGTTGGGGCACTTTCTCTTAGGAACGTATGCCTTTTGGATTATCTAATGCAGGTGCCACTTTCCAAATAGCTATGCAAATAGTTGTTGACGATTTTATCGGCAAAATTATTCATATTTATCTTGATGACTTAACTATGCATTCAAAAAACCGATCAGATCATTTTGGTCATCTGAAAAAGGTTCTCATGCGATGCAAGAAATTTGGCATTTCTTTAAATCCTTCCAAGTCTATTTTCGGTGTTACCAAGGGAAATCTCCTTGGACACGTTATCTCTGATTCATGAATAAGCATAGATCTTGAAAGGATTCCTGCTATCCTAAATATTCATGATCCTACTTCCAAGAAGGAGGTTCAAGCCTTTATGGGTGTTATCAACGTTGTTCGTAGGTTTGTTCCTGATTTTACTTTAATGGTAGAACCAATTCAAAATCTTCTTAAGCAAGATCGTTCCTTTTCTTGGACTAATGGTGTCGAAAATTCTTTCGTAAGGATCAATGAGGCAATAAGTTCCACACCAGTTTTGGCGAAGCTGGATTTTGAGAAAGAATTTGTTATATATACTAATGCCACAGAGGAAGTAATTTATGCTATCCTCGTGCAATGTGATGACTGGGTTAATGAGAAACCAATAGATTACATGATTCAAAGCTTGTCAGATGATGAATTTAAATATTCATATATTGAAAAGCATGCTTTATCTCTTGTTAAGGCTGTTGAAAAAATTTGCCACTTTATCTTAGGTAAGCACGCGCAGGTAAAAGTCCCTTTACCTGCTATCAAGTTTTTTCTCTCATAGACTTATCTTTCATGGAAGCTTGCACATTGTCTTGCCAAGATCCAGGAGCATGATTTAACTATCATGACTTCTAATACCATTAAGGGACATGACTTAGTCCTTCACTTGGCTCAGCATGCATAAGCAAGTGAATAAATTTATGAACAAGATGGCTCTCTATCAGCACTATTTTACATTGACAGTCAAATCCTTCCTGTAGCTAAACATCCTTGGTATAAAGATCTGGTGTATCACTTGCAAAATAAATGATGCCCAGATAATCTAGATACTCATCAAAGAAGAAGGTGATGTCTCAAATCTTCTAGGTATGTCATTTTAGGATAATTCTTGTTTAGGAGATCTGTCAATGGTATGTTACTTTGTTGTGTGAATAATGAGGAAGCACAGAAATTGTTACAATAAACTCATGGATCTTCAGATTATGTTATTCATGTAGGATGTCGCTTTTCTTCTAAAACTGTTGCTTTTAAAATTATCAGGAAAGGGTACTATTGGCCTTCAATCTTTCATGATTCTTATAATTTTTCAAGATCTTGTTACAAGTGCCAGAAGTTTGATGGGAAAGAATGCCTTTCCGCCATGCCTTTACAACTTGTCCTCCCTGAATTTCCTTTTTCAAAATGGGGTCTGGACTTTATTGGTCCTATTAATCCTCCATCTTTAGCAGAGCAAGTGTTTATCTTGACATCCACAGACTATTTTACGAAATGGACTGAAGTTGTCCCACTTAAGCATTCGCAGGATGAGCTCGTGATTTCTTTCCTTGAGACTAATATTTTTTCCAGATTTAATCTTCCTTTGGAAATTATTACAGACAATGGTCCCACTTTTATTTCTGCTAAGGTGACTCAGTTTCTAGCTAAACGGGGGGTTAAACATTTGGCCTCGTCATCTTATTATCGAAAAGGAAACGAGCAAGTCGAGTCTACCAAAAAGAATCTGGTTAGAATTATTAAAAGGCTCATTGAAGATAAGCCTCATCAATGGCACACTCTCCTCACTTACACCCTTTGGGAAGATTGCATTACCACCAAGGTGATCACTGGTTGCACTCCTTTCCAGCTTGTTTATGGTCAAGAATTCATTCTTCCTACCGAGTTGGAACTTTCTTCTCTAAGGTTGATGCTACAGGTTGAAAAATTAAATTATTTCGATATCTCTCAAAGAATGAATGCACTCTTGGCTTTAGAGGAACAAAGGACGTTTGCTTGCCTTGGACAACACAAAGAGAAGACAACAAACTGTTAAAAGATATTTCAATAAAAGTGCCAAAGTTGTCAAATTTAAGGTTAATGAGAAGGTCATGTTGTGGGATTCAGCTCATGCCGATAGAGGAAGGCATTCAAAGTTCCAAAATTTATGGCTAGGTCCTTTTAAGATCGATTTGGTCTTGGGAACAAATTCCTACATCCTAAAGGACTTGCAAGAGCGATTGTTTTCCTATAGCACCAATGGTTTCCACCTAAAACACTATGTGGAACCAACTTGAAAGTTTAAATGTTGTATGGAATTTTTTATGTACCATAGTTTGTTTTATTTGCTTTGATTTTACATTGTTGTTTGTTTGATTTGCTTTGATTTTACATTGTTGTTATTTCATTTATGTTGCTTCATTTATGTTATTTTATTTCTTGCGATTATGTTTCTTTTATTGACTTCTTTTCTTGTCAAAAATAAAAGGTTGGATCAGTTTTTCCACAACGACGTTATTCTACAAGTATTGTTAATCAATAAAAATCAGGTTACATAGTTTTCATGATGTTTCCCCTTGAAGACATCATTGAAATTGTTATCTGCTTCAACTATTGTTAGATAAGATAGTTGGTTTTATCTCTTTTTTGCTTTCCTTTTATTCAATATGCTCCAAGATTCAAAAGAGCATACCAGAAAATGTTTCTCCTTGAAATCAGGAATGCTTTCACATGACTGGTCGAATGATTATGCATACAGGAATAAACCCCCTCATACTTAACACTTTCCATGAGTTATTCCCAAAATCCCAGTCATTTTTTCCCTTAAACCGCTCACTTCCCCCTGTTGCATAATCATTTTGATGTTTATTTTCTTGATCTGATGTTTACATGGCCTGTGAAACTAGATAATATTAGTTCTTAATCTCCTGTGGAGTCGCCATTTTGTTGATGACTAAAATCTCAATGATGAATATTGCCCGCAAATGATTGCTAAGCTCTATTATTTATTTATAATATAATAATTAACTAGTAGGTGGGACCCCCTTGTAGACTAGAGGCGCTATGATGGATGTGTTACGCTTATATGTTTGATGTTGTTATGATGTTGCCTACACAGTCTTATACAGTTGATAATGCAGTCTTGGTTTCATTCATTATGACAACATGGTTGGTTGATGCATTGTTGCTAAATGTTGTTGATGGTCACTCGCAATATAGGGCAATGCTATGGATATGAGGATCACTTTGTTTTACAAGTGTTATGTTATGCATTGATTAATGATATTTCACATGATTTTTTTTACAAAGGGATAGTAAAATGATATGGGAGCTTGATCAAAACAAAAAGGTAAAAAACTATGGATAAGTCCTAATGTTATGGAAAAAAGACTATATATAAACTTTAAAGTGTATATAATAGTGACAAATGGGAAGTGGTGGACCTAGATGCTATACTATGCATTTTTGGTTAAAGAATTGTATGGGAAGAACATATGGTAATGTTAACATATGGTTATTGTTAAAGAAGTGTATATAATAGTGACAAATGGGAAGTGGTGAACCTAGATGTTATACTATGCATTTTTGGTTAAAGAATTGTGTGGGAAGAACATATGGAAATGTTAACATATGGTTATTGTTAAAGTTTGATATGTTTCGGGTGGCACGCTATACAATGGATATGGCATTGAATTTATAGAATGAATATGGCATTGAATTTATGGTTGATGTTATGGTAATGGGATGGCTAGTATGTTGAATTGAATAGGGCTAGGTGAGGAAGTGACGTGCAATTACTGTACATCACTCCAAACCACCCTCGAGCCTGTCAGCCTAGCCATAGTTGCATTTTTCTCTGTTGGTTGTGGAAACTCCACGATTTCAGGTTTTGAAAGGGAAAACACAAGCTAGCTCTTCATTGAAGTGATTTTTCTAGGTATGGTTCCTTGGCTTTTCATCCATGATAGTCCCTATGTATTATGAATCAATTTGTTAGCTCAGGATTTCATGAGTTCTATGTTTTTCTTGAGTTTTCAACTGGGTGTCAATGTTGTGTTTAATGGTGTTCTCTGTGATTATTGTGGAATGTTGGTGTTTTAAAAGAAAGGAATGGGTGTTATTTCTTTGTAAACCATGTGCATTAGTTATTGGTTTAAAATAAAATGTCAGTCAACTTGGGTTTATATTATGGTTCTCTAGGAAAAATGATGGCAGTGGTGCAACAAGCTCTAAGTTTTTATTCGCGCGGGGTTTTACCACCAATCTGGGTATTAGTTGTTGTCACC
>ML814960.1:64409-97137 GCA_009831015.1 Picea engelmannii | reverse complement strand
AAGTTTTATGGTCCTTATACAATTCTCAAGCAAGTGGAGCCCATGGCCTACCAGTTAACTCTTCCAAGTCACTCTAAGCTCCATCATGTTTTTCATGTCTCTTGCTTAAAGAAAGTGATTAGAACTAAGTGTTAGATCCAAACCATTCTCCTTGAATAGGATGAAGAAGGATCCATTTGGTTAAAGCCCCAAGCAATATTGGACCACCGTGAACTTTGTCTCTGTTAGTGCATCATCAAGGAATTTTTTGTTCATTGGAAGGATACACCACTAGAGGATGTCACGTGGGAGTCAGATACTATTTTACAACAATTTCCCCATCTCAATCCATGAGGACAAGGTTTTTTTTCAAGGGGGGGGCATGTTAGGTACCTAACCCCTCACGTAGGTAGAATAGTGTGTTTTCTATGTAATAAGGTTGACATTAGTAAATAATGACTATACAATAATGTGAACAAGTCTAATGTAAGAAGACTTAATAGAAGTTTCCACTTCTAGAAAGATATTTCTCTTGAATTTTCTTTAGAAGATAGAATCAATATAAATAGAAGTACAAGGCATGAGAAAGTTTTGTCTTGAGATTATTTTGTAATAAAGCTCTACTCTCCTGGAGGTTTCCCCCTCGAAGAGGCAAGTGAACTTGGATTTCTATCAATAAATGTATCATTATTGGTGCTATTTTTCTCTATATTTTGTTGTTATATTGGTATTTGTCACAATATTTATGTTTTCCCTTTATACAATACATCTAGTACCTTATAGATTTCTTCTAACAATATTCTTCTAGGACCAGCTACAAAATTTCTTTCAGTGCTACTGAAAGACTCACTCCATTCAATTGCAAACTAAACAATGTATCCCTCCTTAACTCGTTCGAACCAAAATTCAATAGCTATGAACCACTTATTATCCAAAGATATCAACTGAGATACCACCTCTTGGTCCCAAACCAACAGTTCTTGGGGTCGCCACACAAAGTTAATCTTCATTTGTCTATTTACCTATTCATGCAATAAACAAGGAAACTCAACAAATAAAATTTCATGCAAATTTGAATATATCTACCTTTGTTTCCATCATTCCAGGATTATTTTCAGATCCTTGGTCTCCCATTGTGTGAACTTGTCCTCCTTCTCAAAGATCTACTCTTCTATCTCATTCGTGGAAGGTTTCCACACCATGTCCTTACTCCACCATGTAGCACAAAATCATCATGTCCTTGCAACAAAAATAATTGTTGGCTCAGGGTTTCAGACCAAGGGTTCGAAAGGTTTTACCAACAAATACCCCATCTGTGTCGGCATATTCAATATTCGAGGACTGAATAATATCTCACCCAAGACATGCATGAGAATCACAGAGACTGAATGTTTGTGCATTGCATGAAGGAATAATACAGACAAGAAACACTTATCTACAAGATGTGCATTAGATTTTATTCATTCCTAACAGCATTCATATGAATAATGCATAGGCTAACATTTACAACAAACATATATTCAAAATAGAGTACATAATAGAAAGTATCGACTCATGTGTTGACGATTAAAATTGCAGCAATGAATACTGCCTGCAAATGATTGCTAAGCTCTATTTTTATTTATGATAATAATAATTAACTAGTAGGTGGGACCCCCTTGTAGACTAGAGGCGCTATGATGGATGTGTTACGCTTATATGTTTGTTGTTGTTATGATGTTGCCTACACAGTCTTATATAGCTCATAATGCAGTCTTGGTTTCATTCGTTATGACAACATGGTTGGTTGATGCATTGTTGATCAATGTTGTTGATGGTCACTCATAATACAGGGCAGTGCTATGGATATGAGGATCACTTTGTTTTACAGGTGTTATGTTATGCATTAATTAATGATATTTCACATGTTTTTTTTTGCAAAGGGATAATAAAATGATATGGGAGCTTGATCAAAACAGAAAGGGAAAATAACTATGGATAAGTCCTAATGTTATGGAAAAAAGATTATATATAAACTTTAAAGTATATATAATAGTGACAAATGGGAAGTGGTGGACCTAATTGCTATACTATGTGTTTTTGGTTAAAAAATTGTGTGGGAAGCACATATGGTAATGTTAACATATGGTTATTTATTAAAGTTTGATATGTTTCGGGTGGCGCGCTATACAATGGATATGGCATTGAATTTATAGAATGGATACGTCATTGAATTTATGGTTGATACTATGGTAATGGATTGGCTAGTACGTTGAATTCAATAGGGCCAGGTGAGGAAGCGACGTGCATTTACTGCATGTCACTCCAAACCACCCCTGAGCTCGTCACCCTATCCATAGTTGCATTTTTCTCTGTAGGTTTCGGGTTTTGAAAGGGAAAACATAGGCCAACTCTTCATTGAAGTGATTTTTCTAGGTATAGCTCCTTGACTTTCCATCCATGATGGTCGCTATGTATTATGAATCAATTTGTTGGCTCAGGATTGCACGAGTTATGTGTTTTTCTTGAGTTTTCGATTGGGTGTCAATGATGTGTTTAATGGTGTTCTCTGTGATTACTATGGAATGTTGGAATTTTAAAAGAAAGGAATGGGTGTTATTTATTTGTAAAGCATGTGCATTGGTTATTTGTTTAAAAGAAAATGTCGGTCAACTTGGGTTTATATTCTAGTTCTCTCAGAAAAATTATGACAATGGTAAAACAAGCTCTGAGTTTTTCTTCACACAAGGTTTTACCACCATTCTGGGTATTAGTTGTTGTCACCCCTTTTTCATCTCGGTCGTTGTTGTGATTCGTTCTCCAGATTGCAATGCAACTGTCCACGGTGGTATTGTTCTTGCTCTTTTTGGCTGAGCCCCAAGCTATTGTTTGTTATGGATTTTTCTTCATTGTCACTATCATCGAAAGAATTTCACATTTCAATCTTTGTATTGCCCAGAATATTAAATGGAAGCTTGTATATGTATCGAGTGTCCATGGGTTGTGATCTGGCATTATTTTCACAAGTGTTTTAAGTGTTCACTCCTCTCATCTATGTTGTAGTGGCTGACTGATATTTTGGTAAGCCTCACTGTCAAATTTGTTTTGAAGGTTATAAGACCTCTTTGGTGTTTGGAAGAGACACAATCTCTCTGTTTCTTTGAGGATTCTCCCTGTTTAAACCAACCCTCATTTCCTCTCTACAATAAAGTTCTAAAGAACCTGACTTGGTTCTATTAAGCCCGAATTGTTTCTATTTCTCCTCGGAGACCTTTTGGTTATGTCGAGATTTTGGTTTACAAGTTAAATGATTGTGGTAATTTTAGGGAAAAAGAGCACAAGCTCTTTGAATTCGGAGACCATCTCCTGATTGAGTCTTTGTATTTCCTCTCTGTGATGAAATTGGTTTTGAAAAGGAAAAGGGTATGGGTTACTTGCAGCCCGAGAACTTTCAATTTGGTCGATTCATGGTTGTTCCACTCATTGTTGTGTTAAATCCTAGCACAATCATGATTCCATTTAAGTTTTAAAGGAGACACCTGGGTGTATGATTTGATACTTTTCTCCTCACGCATTATATGGATATGTCTTTTATTGAGCATTTATTTTAAAGGGAATTGTGTACATGTTAATGCACATGAATAACAATCTCAGAGCTACATGTTTTGGTTAAATGTCATTTTCGAATCAAGATTGATGTCAATTATATTGCTAATGACCTGTGTGTGATTAGACCGGGACAGATTATTGTTTGGATGACAGTGGATTGTGTAAGTATGTATTGGAAAGTTGATTATTGGTGGTTAATATTGGGTCTATTATTAATTGGTTTCAAGAATTGAACATTGGAGATGGATAATTGGAAACATTGTGCATATTATGTTGTTGTAAAAGGAAAGGGTTAGCATTAGAGCATGCATGACTGTGGCTCGAATGGTATGATGATATTGTGGAATTGGAAACGATATTGCATGGTTATTGTATAGGATGCACATATTTATATAACTGAAGAATTATGGGAAGTTGAATTGTTTTTTTATTGAAGACAACAAGCATTATGTTTGCAATTAAGGGACAGTGAAATGATTTTGGTCTTAAAAGTGGATTTTTTGGATTATGATTGGAACAGAGTTATGGTTGTTATTTGATTTAATTTATTTTGTGAACAGTATCTGTATTATTCCCTCTCATATTCTCACTTTTTTGGTCATTATGACCCCCTCACGATCCCAATTTCATTTTTTACACGCTGTGTTCAATAAAATAAAATTAAAACTATGTATGGCAATGGTAAAAGATGACACAGAAACAGGCGGCAGCTAATATATTTTGGTATTGATTGCACAGTGAGTTATTTAATGAATTGTTGAGCAGTACTCATGTTCTTACTCCCCATCATGATTTCACTTTTTCGCTCATTACAATTCCCCCAGAAATCCCATGAACCCTATTTCACCCCCTGCTCATTTGGAAATTATTAAATAAATTTTATGGATTGAATTGCATAGGTCTTATGTTAATTTATTAGCCAAACTTTGTTTCATATAAAGAGAATTTCATGTATGGTTTGTTAAGAGCTAGTTGCTAATAAATTGTTGCTTATAGGATGAGTTTCTTTAGCAGAGGAAGTCATGGAAGAAACAATAGGGGAAGAGGTAACTGGAACAGAGGGCCTAGAAGACCCAAATTCTCAATTCATTTTGATGTCGATCCTCAGGTTTTGAACTAGCTTTTTCAGGTTGGGTTCTTCAATTGGATTAGACAAGGGATAATTCAACCTAGACCAGAGAGGCCTCCCTTCCAGCCCCAAAATGTTCATGGTATCCATGTGCCTCCCCATGTATCTGTGCAACCAGAAGTTCCCGAGAATGATGGATGGCAGAAGATTGTTCATCCGGAAGCCTCCCACCATCGTGGTTGAACCAACTTGTCATTACATCCTCCTCCTCCACCTGTAAACCCAAATGCTCAAATTTCCTCTGCACACTCACCTATTCAGTCCTCCCATGCAAACAAACGACTCAAAATCGAGGCTCCCCATGTGCAAGACAAAGGTAAAGATGTTGCTTCCCCCTCATCTCCTTCAAGTGACTCAGCTAAATTAATGTACTCTCAGATGCACCTAAGGGACGATTGTTCCCATGTCATTAGTGAGATTAAGCCTCAAGGTTCCACCCAACCTAAGGCTAATTTTGGGAAGTCCAAAGGGGACAACAATGACAGAAGAAGAATTGCCTCTCAAAGTGGCAAATATGGATTTTGATTTATGTGTTATGGTTGATTTGTTGAGGACAGTGGACTGCTGAAAGTTTTGGACAACAAACTATTTTTTGGATATTGTGGATATTTACATGTTTTGGGTATAATTTGAAATAATTATGATATTTAATATTCAAATTTTGGAAATATTTATGGGAGCCACAAGGAGGCATGTGTTTAATTGGTTGTCTAATTGTGTTTATTTTTGTTAAGAAATAAAAGGGAGTTACAAGGGGTCCCACCTACTTAGTTATTATCTAATAAACACCCTTAATTATTATTATTACTTCCCCTAACTAAAATTAGTTAAGTTTTATTAACTTAACTAAATGAGGTAGTTGAACTACTTCAACTAATTTTGAATGCATAAAAGCTAAATGAGAAGGGAAAACAAGGGGAGAACAGAAGGAGAAAGCAATGCTAAGATTTGCTCTTGAGTTTTATTGAGATAGTTCAGTTTTTCATTGATTCTTCAGTTCATTAAAGGCCTATTTCTCTTGTTGACAGCAGGGCCCTATTATAGACAGCAAGGTTCAAAGTTCAGCCATATCATTCAGATGCTTGTTTCAGAGGTGTTGATCTATCTTTGATAGTTTGTGTATACTTGTTTGTTTATGGATTGAGTTTCATGAGTGATAAAGGATATTGTCCAGAGTCAAGTGGGAAATAGTCTGTGGCAAGTTGATCCAGATTTTAAAGTTCATTTTTTACTTCTTGTCAGAGTCCTTTTGTATGGTTTTCATCGGGGATATCTAAGTTTGACCTTGGTCCATGCCCTCACAGGGATTTTTGTAAAGAGAAAGATACTTTTGATTTATTGGAATGAAATAAAGCAATTGTTATTCTATCTCATTTGTGTTAATCTATGGCTTGGTTACTTTTGCTTTTGATATCCACATTTACTTTCTGCAATCTGTTTATGTTCAGAAAATTATATAAAAATTTCATATTTTGCAACAATATTTTCATTTAAAAAAACAGCCTAAGTCATTGTAATTAATACTTATGGATTGGGAAATACATTTTGAGGTTATAAAACATAGGGTAATATTCTCGACTATCTTTCCTTAGCCAAGCAAGATTCAAAAATGCTTGAGTAAGATTCATATATTTTCCTCAACATTTATTTCATGACCATACTAGGGAGATATTCCATATCTCTCTGGTTGATTGTATGCTTGATTATCATTGAATATATTTATGCTTTTGATTCTTTGACTATTTATTTTTTCCATGACTGTACTTGTTGCAAGGCAACCCAATATTAAGCCCGGTCTTAAAGATCAGACCAGCGTTGCTTTAACCTTATTTAGTACCATCTTAGAGACCGCTAATACCTGGGTTAATCTTGAATGCTCATGGGCGGTGATTGAGCAAGACATATATGTTCGAGAACGTTGGGAAGCTAGGCAAAGACAGCCTAGGAATCAACCATAGCTTTATTTTTCCTAAAGGTTTGATCTTCTTTTCATGTCCCTAAACCCTCACATCTTTAGGAGAAAAAGAGGTTTATCACCCGAGATCAACCCTATTGCTGAAATAGGAAGAAGAAACGTTGTTTTGTGAGCCCAAAAAAGTACTCTAAAGAGAAAAAAGTACTCTAAAGAGAAATTTTTCTGATTCAACAAGTTCATCTTTCTCTCCCTTTCCTATCATTCACAAGATGGCATCTAGTGGTGTCTCTGGTGGCACTGGAGGTGCTTCTTCATCTCAACCTTCAGACTCATGAGTGATTGGTACCTTATATAGTCATCAAGTTCCTGTCCAATCTACTACAAACCCCACCAAAGTCATAAGAAAGGCATGGGCTCTTTCAGTTTGAAGAAGATGCTACAACTACTATGTGGCATGTTTCCTCTCCTCTTAACCTAGCACCTGCTACTCGTCCACTTCCTAAATCCAAAGAGCATCTCCCTAGGTTTTTAGAGAATAACACGGTCACTACGAATGAACACTTGGTGGAATTTTCTAATGCATGTCACAACATAGGAGCCAATGAAAACGACACTTGTATGCACTTATTTGTTAATTCCCTTGAAGGGAAGGTAGTGGTCGATTTCCTTGATCTTCCTCCCAAGATTCTTTCCACTTGGGAGGAAATATTTTATTGGTTCAAGTCTACTTATGGGTGGTCTAAGAGCCCAGTTGAGCAGTTACAGGAGTACAGTAACGTTTCTTATAAATATGGTGAGATTATCAAGTCTTCCAACTTGTGTTTCACCAAGTTATATAACCAAATCCACGAACTCATTCACCCTCATAACCAAGCCACTTTTATGCAGTACTATATTGTTTTACCTTCCCTCTACCGTCATAGGCTTGAAGAAAATGTCATTGAAAACCTTAGTTCCGCTATGCATACTTGTTTAGAGTATGAAGAACAGCTTGAAAGAACAGGTCTTCCCAAGGAAGGCTCAATTAAATAGACATACATGTCTGCCCTCTTACAGCTTGTAGAAGACATGAATAATCGAATGATAGCATATGAGCAAAAGGGAAATGTCCCTTCACTTACCCCTAGGGCCTCATCTTCTTCTTCACCACCCTTTAGGAATCCTAATGAAAACAATTTTCAGCCTAAAGCCATCATGCCTCGCAGTTGGTGTAACTTTTGCAAGGAACACCATGAGGAACGTACTTGTGAGGTAAAGAATAGTGCCAGAGATAAAATCTTTGGTAAAAGACCAGAAACTACTATTGTTTTTCTAGATTTTTCATAACCAAAGGATGTCATGATCATAAATACTAGGAATAAATCCTATGCTCCGAAAGGTAAATATGATCCTCCTCACACTTCTTCTAGCCCAAGATCATCTTCACCAATTGCTACTATACTAGTTACTAAAACTCCTGACAATCAAGGAACTCCCTCACCTCTCCCCTCTTCTAAATAAATCATTCTCAATCAATTGGATAATATTAAAGCCGATGCTACCCTCCTGGACATGGTTGTCATCCCAGAGTAACAAAAGCATCTGAAAAATTTTATGGAAGGAAAAGATTCCATCTAGGTCGATATTTCTAAAGAGGTAGATGAAGAGGACTCAACTGTAAATAAAGTAGGTCTACATAATTTTAGGCACCCTGTAAAAAATACCCTATTTTTTTATTTCTGTAAAGATTATGGACAAAATAGCCCATTGTTGTCTAATTGACAGCGGTTTGAGCCCAAGTGTAATGTCAAAAATTATTATGGAAGAGCTAGGCTTGTCTTGTACAAATGAAAATGCTAGAAACATGCTCTCTTATAATAGTTTACAACAATCGACCATAGGTGAAATCAAGAACGTGACCTTGGTTTTGTGCGTCCATCCTGAAATAAGGACAACCCTTAATATTCATGTAATTGACATGCCAGTGAGTAATTATTCAATCATCGTACGAAGAGACTAGCAAGCATTGGTAGGTGGATACCTCTCACTCGACGGGACACACTTATCCGTTCCTCGGAATGGTAAAAACATCATAGTCCTAAGGGAGGGAATAATTTCGCCTTATATAGAAAGCGTCCCACAGCCTAATGTGAATTATATCGAGGAGGACCTAGGAGTGTATTCCATCTTTGCAGATGAGGACAACACTACCTTGGAATAAATCGACATAGAGGATGGGATGTGGCATATGCACTTTGATGGTTCATGCTCAAATGAAGGAAATGGAGTTGGCATTATCTTGTACTCTCTTGTGGGTAAAATTCATAACTTTTCCTATAGGTTAGAGTTTTCTTGCACAAACAACATCACCGAATTTGAAGCATTATTGCTAGGCATTGAAAATGCCTATAATTTAGGTTGTGTTCACCTTACATTTTTCGGGGATTCCAAATTTGTTGTAAACATTGTACGTAAGACATATTCTCCTATCAACAATTTAATGAAACGTTACACCCAAACTATTTGGGCACTTATCTCGAACTTGCTATCTTTCAACATCACTCATGTTAAAAGGGAATTGAACTTAATGGATGACATGTTAGTTGTTTTTGCAGCCTCCCCTACTTGGTAACTTCTGCCACAAAGACTTGATTACACCTTTCAATCTTTGTATCGTCCACATATCCCTGACAATGTAGAGTCATGGCAGGTCTTCCCTAATGACGAGAGCATATGTGATTTCATACAAAATGAACCTTATAAGCCTAAGGAGATTATATCAATGGAAGTTAACAAAATTCTGAAGGGCTTGACTCCTCTAGAAAGTTCATTTGCATCGAGTGATGTAGGCAACAAAGAAAAACATAAGGAAGAGGAGTCGAAAAGGAAAGTGGGTGAAACCATTTCCTTGAACATTGGGACACCCGATTGTCCGAAGAATGTTAAAATAGGTGTCGAATGTTCTGATGAAGAAAAATTGAAGTTCATTGAGTTTCTTAGTGAATTTCAAGATGTTTTTGCTTGGTCTTATGAGGATCTTCATGGTTTTGATCCTTCTCTTATACAACATGTCATTCCTATCAAGGAGGGCATAAAAACGGTTAGGCAAAAACAAAGACCTATTAACCCTACACTGGAAGCAATTATTCGAAAGGAGTTGGAAAAACTCTTGAAGGCTGGGATAATTTTCCTTGTTAAGTATTCTGAATGGGTTTCCAATTTGGTTCTCATTCAAAAAACAACTGGTCAGATCATTTTATGTGTTGATTTTCGCGCATTTAATAGGGATAGTATAAAAGACCATTTTCCTCTCCCTAATATGGAAATGATTTTGCAGCAAGTTGCAGGGTCAAAGATGGTGTCCTTACTTGACGGTTTTTCTGGTTACAATCAGATCAAGGTAAAAAGGACAGATACATATAAAACCACTTTTATTACACGTTGGGGCACTTTCTCTTAGGAACGTATGCCTTTTGGATTATCTAATGCAGGTGCCACTTTCCAAATAGCTATGCAAATAGTTGTTGACGATTTTATCGGCAAAATTATTCATATTTATCTTGATGACTTAACTATGCATTCAAAAAACCGATCAGATCATTTTGGTCATCTGAAAAAGGTTCTCATGCGATGCAAGAAATTTGGCATTTCTTTAAATCCTTCCAAGTCTATTTTCGGTGTTACCAAGGGAAATCTCCTTGGACACGTTATCTCTGATTCATGAATAAGCATAGATCTTGAAAGGATTCCTGCTATCCTAAATATTCATGATCCTACTTCCAAGAAGGAGGTTCAAGCCTTTATGGGTGTTATCAACGTTGTTCGTAGGTTTGTTCCTGATTTTACTTTAATGGTAGAACCAATTCAAAATCTTCTTAAGCAAGATCGTTCCTTTTCTTGGACTAATGGTGTCGAAAATTCTTTCGTAAGGATCAATGAGGCAATAAGTTCCACACCAGTTTTGGCGAAGCTGGATTTTGAGAAAGAATTTGTTATATATACTAATGCCACAGAGGAAGTAATTTATGCTATCCTCGTGCAATGTGATGACTGGGTTAATGAGAAACCAATAGATTACATGATTCAAAGCTTGTCAGATGATGAATTTAAATATTCATATATTGAAAAGCATGCTTTATCTCTTGTTAAGGCTGTTGAAAAAATTTGCCACTTTATCTTAGGTAAGCACGCGCAGGTAAAAGTCCCTTTACCTGCTATCAAGTTTTTTCTCTCATAGACTTATCTTTCATGGAAGCTTGCACATTGTCTTGCCAAGATCCAGGAGCATGATTTAACTATCATGACTTCTAATACCATTAAGGGACATGACTTAGTCCTTCACTTGGCTCAGCATGCATAAGCAAGTGAATAAATTTATGAACAAGATGGCTCTCTATCAGCACTATTTTACATTGACAGTCAAATCCTTCCTGTAGCTAAACATCCTTGGTATAAAGATCTGGTGTATCACTTGCAAAATAAATGATGCCCAGATAATCTAGATACTCATCAAAGAAGAAGGTGATGTCTCAAATCTTCTAGGTATGTCATTTTAGGATAATTCTTGTTTAGGAGATCTGTCAATGGTATGTTACTTTGTTGTGTGAATAATGAGGAAGCACAGAAATTGTTACAATAAACTCATGGATCTTCAGATTATGTTATTCATGTAGGATGTCGCTTTTCTTCTAAAACTGTTGCTTTTAAAATTATCAGGAAAGGGTACTATTGGCCTTCAATCTTTCATGATTCTTATAATTTTTCAAGATCTTGTTACAAGTGCCAGAAGTTTGATGGGAAAGAATGCCTTTCCGCCATGCCTTTACAACTTGTCCTCCCTGAATTTCCTTTTTCAAAATGGGGTCTGGACTTTATTGGTCCTATTAATCCTCCATCTTTAGCAGAGCAAGTGTTTATCTTGACATCCACAGACTATTTTACGAAATGGACTGAAGTTGTCCCACTTAAGCATTCGCAGGATGAGCTCGTGATTTCTTTCCTTGAGACTAATATTTTTTCCAGATTTAATCTTCCTTTGGAAATTATTACAGACAATGGTCCCACTTTTATTTCTGCTAAGGTGACTCAGTTTCTAGCTAAACGGGGGGTTAAACATTTGGCCTCGTCATCTTATTATCGAAAAGGAAACGAGCAAGTCGAGTCTACCAAAAAGAATCTGGTTAGAATTATTAAAAGGCTCATTGAAGATAAGCCTCATCAATGGCACACTCTCCTCACTTACACCCTTTGGGAAGATTGCATTACCACCAAGGTGATCACTGGTTGCACTCCTTTCCAGCTTGTTTATGGTCAAGAATTCATTCTTCCTACCGAGTTGGAACTTTCTTCTCTAAGGTTGATGCTACAGGTTGAAAAATTAAATTATTTCGATATCTCTCAAAGAATGAATGCACTCTTGGCTTTAGAGGAACAAAGGACGTTTGCTTGCCTTGGACAACACAAAGAGAAGACAACAAACTGTTAAAAGATATTTCAATAAAAGTGCCAAAGTTGTCAAATTTAAGGTTAATGAGAAGGTCATGTTGTGGGATTCAGCTCATGCCGATAGAGGAAGGCATTCAAAGTTCCAAAATTTATGGCTAGGTCCTTTTAAGATCGATTTGGTCTTGGGAACAAATTCCTACATCCTAAAGGACTTGCAAGAGCGATTGTTTTCCTATAGCACCAATGGTTTCCACCTAAAACACTATGTGGAACCAACTTGAAAGTTTAAATGTTGTATGGAATTTTTTATGTACCATAGTTTGTTTTATTTGCTTTGATTTTACATTGTTGTTTGTTTGATTTGCTTTGATTTTACATTGTTGTTATTTCATTTATGTTGCTTCATTTATGTTATTTTATTTCTTGCGATTATGTTTCTTTTATTGACTTCTTTTCTTGTCAAAAATAAAAGGTTGGATCAGTTTTTCCACAACGACGTTATTCTACAAGTATTGTTAATCAATAAAAATCAGGTTACATAGTTTTCATGATGTTTCCCCTTGAAGACATCATTGAAATTGTTATCTGCTTCAACTATTGTTAGATAAGATAGTTGGTTTTATCTCTTTTTTGCTTTCCTTTTATTCAATATGCTCCAAGATTCAAAAGAGCATACCAGAAAATGTTTCTCCTTGAAATCAGGAATGCTTTCACATGACTGGTCGAATGATTATGCATACAGGAATAAACCCCCTCATACTTAACACTTTCCATGAGTTATTCCCAAAATCCCAGTCATTTTTTCCCTTAAACCGCTCACTTCCCCCTGTTGCATAATCATTTTGATGTTTATTTTCTTGATCTGATGTTTACATGGCCTGTGAAACTAGATAATATTAGTTCTTAATCTCCTGTGGAGTCGCCATTTTGTTGATGACTAAAATCTCAATGATGAATATTGCCCGCAAATGATTGCTAAGCTCTATTATTTATTTATAATATAATAATTAACTAGTAGGTGGGACCCCCTTGTAGACTAGAGGCGCTATGATGGATGTGTTACGCTTATATGTTTGATGTTGTTATGATGTTGCCTACACAGTCTTATACAGTTGATAATGCAGTCTTGGTTTCATTCATTATGACAACATGGTTGGTTGATGCATTGTTGCTAAATGTTGTTGATGGTCACTCGCAATATAGGGCAATGCTATGGATATGAGGATCACTTTGTTTTACAAGTGTTATGTTATGCATTGATTAATGATATTTCACATGATTTTTTTTACAAAGGGATAGTAAAATGATATGGGAGCTTGATCAAAACAAAAAGGTAAAAAACTATGGATAAGTCCTAATGTTATGGAAAAAAGACTATATATAAACTTTAAAGTGTATATAATAGTGACAAATGGGAAGTGGTGGACCTAGATGCTATACTATGCATTTTTGGTTAAAGAATTGTATGGGAAGAACATATGGTAATGTTAACATATGGTTATTGTTAAAGAAGTGTATATAATAGTGACAAATGGGAAGTGGTGAACCTAGATGTTATACTATGCATTTTTGGTTAAAGAATTGTGTGGGAAGAACATATGGAAATGTTAACATATGGTTATTGTTAAAGTTTGATATGTTTCGGGTGGCACGCTATACAATGGATATGGCATTGAATTTATAGAATGAATATGGCATTGAATTTATGGTTGATGTTATGGTAATGGGATGGCTAGTATGTTGAATTGAATAGGGCTAGGTGAGGAAGTGACGTGCAATTACTGTACATCACTCCAAACCACCCTCGAGCCTGTCAGCCTAGCCATAGTTGCATTTTTCTCTGTTGGTTGTGGAAACTCCACGATTTCAGGTTTTGAAAGGGAAAACACAAGCTAGCTCTTCATTGAAGTGATTTTTCTAGGTATGGTTCCTTGGCTTTTCATCCATGATAGTCCCTATGTATTATGAATCAATTTGTTAGCTCAGGATTTCATGAGTTCTATGTTTTTCTTGAGTTTTCAACTGGGTGTCAATGTTGTGTTTAATGGTGTTCTCTGTGATTATTGTGGAATGTTGGTGTTTTAAAAGAAAGGAATGGGTGTTATTTCTTTGTAAACCATGTGCATTAGTTATTGGTTTAAAATAAAATGTCAGTCAACTTGGGTTTATATTATGGTTCTCTAGGAAAAATGATGGCAGTGGTGCAACAAGCTCTAAGTTTTTATTCGCGCGGGGTTTTACCACCAATCTGGGTATTAGTTGTTGTCACCACTTTTTCGTCTCAGTTGTTGTTGTGATTCGTTCTCTAGGTTGCAATGCAATTCTCAATAGTGGTATTGTTATTTCTCTTTTTGGTCGACCCCCGAGCTATTGTTTGTTATAGATTTTTCTTCACTATCACTATCGCCAAAAGCATTTCAGAGTCCATTCTTTGTATTGCCCAAAATATTAAATGGAAGCATGTATATGTATCGAGTGTCCACGAGTTGTGTTCTGACAGTATTTTCACAAGTGTTTTAAGCGTTCGCTCCTCTCATCTTTGTTGTAGTGGATGAATGATATGTTGGTAAGCCTCATTGTCAAATTTGTTTTGAAGGTTATAATACCTCTTTGGTGTTTGGAAGATAAACAATGTCTCTGTGTCTTTGAGGATTCTCCTTGTTTAAACCAACCCTCATTTCCTCTCTGCAATAAAGTTCTAAAGAACCAACTTGGTTCTATTGAGCCCGAATTATTTCTATTTATCCTCAGGCACCTTTTGGTTCTGTCAAGATTTTGGTTTACAAGTTAAATGACTATGGTAATTTTAGGAAAAAAGAGCATGAGCTCTCTGACTTCAGAGACCATATCTTGATCGAGTCTTTGTATTTCCTCTCTTTGATGAAATTGGTTTTGAAAAGGAAAAGGGTATGGATTACCTACAGCCCGAGAACTTTCCATTTGGTCGATTCATGGTTGTTCCACTCATTGTTGTGTTAAATCCTAGCATTATCATGATTCCATTTAAGTTTTAAAGGAGACACCTAGGTGTATGATTTGATTATGTTCTCCTAGTGCATTATATGGCTATGTATTTTATTGAGAATTTATTTTAAAGGGAAGTCTGTACATGTTAATGCACATGAATCTCAAGCTCAGAGCTACATGTTTTGGTTAAATGCTATTGTTGAATCAAGATTTATGTCAATTATATTGTTGATGACCTGTGTGTGATTAGGTCAGGCCCGATTATTGTTTGGATGACAGTGGATTGTGTCAGTCAGTATTGGAAAGTCGACTTTTGGTGGTTAATACTGGGTCTATTATTATTTGGTTTAAAGAATTGAACATTGGATATGGATAATTGGAATCATTGTGTATATTATGTTGTTGTAAAAGGAAAGGGATAGCATTAAAGCATGCAGGATTGTGGCTCGAATGGTATGATGCTACTGTGGAATTGGAAATGATATTGCATAGTTATTATATAGGATGCACAGACTGATATAATTGAAGAATTATGGGAAGTTGAATTGTTTTTTTTATTGAAGACAACAATCATTTTGTCTGCAATTAAGGGACATTGAAATGATTTTGGTCTTAACAGTGGATGCTTTTTGGATTGCGATTGGAACAAAGTTATGGTTTTTGTTTGAATTAATTTATTTTGTGAATAGTGTATGTATTATTCCCTCTCATATTCTCACGTTTTTGCTCATTAAGACCCCCTCACGATCCCAATTTCATTTTTTACACGCCCTGTTCAATAAAATAAAATTAAAACTCGGTATGACAGTGATAAAAGATGACACATAAATAGGTGGCAGTTGATATATTTTGGTATTGATTGCATAGTAATTTATTTAATAAATTGTTGAGCACTACTCGTGTTCTTACTCCCCGTCATGATATCACTTTTTCGCTCATTACAATCCCCCCATAAATCCCATGAACCCTATTTCACCCCCTACTCATTTGGCAATTATTAAATAAATTTTATGGATTGAATTTCACGGGTCTTATGTTAATTTATGAGCCAAACTTTGTTTCATATAAAGAGAATGTCATGTAATGTTTTTTAAGGGCTAGTTGCTAATAAATTGCTTCTTACAGGATGTGTTTCTTCAACAGAGGAAGTCATGGAAGAAACAATAGGGGAATAGGTAACTGGAACAGAGGGCCTAGAAGGCCCAGATTGTCAATTGATTTTGATGTTGATCCTCAAGAGTTGAACCAAATTTTTTAGGCTGGGTTCTTCAATTGGATTGGACAAGGTCTAATTCAACCTAGACCAGAGAGGCCTCCCTTCTAGCCCCAAAATGTTCCTGGTATCGTTGTGCCTCCCCATGTATCTTTGCAACCAGAAGTTCCCGAGAATGATGGATGGCAGGAGATTGTTCATTTGACAGTATCCCACCATCGTGGCTGGCCCAACTTGTCATTGCCTCCTCCCCGTCCACCTATAAACCCAAATGCTCTAATTGCCCCTGCACACTCACCTATTCAGTCCTCCCATGCAAGCAAATGACTCAAAACCGAGGCTCCCCATGTGAAAGACAAAGGTAAAGTTGTTGCGTCCCCCTCATATCCTTCAAGTGACTCAGCCAAATTAGTGTCCTCCCTGATGCACCTAAGGAACGATTGATCCCATGTCATTAGTGAGATTAAGCCTCAAGGTTCCACCCAACCTAAGGCTAATTCTAAGAAAGGGGACAACAGTGACAGAAGAATAATTGCCTCTCAAAGTGGCAAATATGGATTTTGATTTATGTGTTATGGTTAATTTGTTGAGGACAGTGAACTGCTGAAAGTTTTGGACAACAAACTATTTTTTGGATATTTTGGATATTTACATGCTTTGGATATAATTTGAAATAATTTTTATATTTAATATTCATATTTTGGAAAATTTATGGGAGCCACAAGCATGCATGTGTTTAATTGGTTGTCTAAATGTGTTTATTTTTGTTAAGAAATAAAAGGGAGTCATAAGGGGTCCCATGTAACACACCCACTACGGAATTTAAAAAATTTTGGCCTTTTCTTCTCTTCTCCGAGGGACAGAATTTCCCCGAGTCCCTACGAGACCTGATACAGATCCTGACATCCCTTATCCGCACTCATCTGATCGGTGATTATGGACACAGGCCTTATCAGAGGGTACTCATCGAATTTCGCAATACGGGAAATCGCAATACAAGTATTCCCTTGTTCATTTCGGGGTTTCATCCATCAGAATTTCGTGGCTAGTGAATTATGAGGAAAACTGACCCTTGAGAGTCTCAGGCACCGGAAACCCGAAACACCAAAACCATGTGTGCGAATCCATTTCGGGACTTCGCAAGTCAGGAGTTTGTGGGATGCGATGACAGAAGGTCTCACATCGGGGTCTTCCGGGAGCCAAACTCCGAATTACTAACTCTAAACATACTTCCCTGTTTCGGGATTTCCGCCATCGGGAATTCGGGATATGCGACGACAAGAGGTCTGGCACTTAGGTTTCCCGGGAGCCGAAACTCTGAAACCTTAACATATGTATAGTTGTATATATGTGTCGCTCAGTCCATTCCGGGAATTCACAGACTGGGTTTTCAGGACTGGTGAGCATAAGAAAACTTACCGTCAGGTATCCCGGGTGCCGAAACACTGACACACCAAATATCGTCCGTGTTAATCCATTTCGGGACTTTGTAAATCGGGAATTCGGGAGATGCGAGTACAAGGGAATACGCCCTTGAACATTTTGATTTCCGAAGTGCCGAAGTCTCATAACCTATCCGCGTATTGTTCTTTCGAGACTTCACCCATCGGGATTTTGGGACTGACAAGAAGACTGATCCTTGGGATTCCTGGTTGCCAAAACACCGAAACACCAAGGCTTACCCATGCTAGACCTTTTCCGGATATCATACTTTGGGATTTCACGATGGGTAATGACAAGAAGTCTCACTCCTAGGTTTTCCCGGGGGCCAGAACACCGAAAACTCATAGCTACTCTGTCCCATTATCATTTTGCGATTTCGCGAATCGAAGTTTTGCATTGTGCACAGACAGGGGATCTCGCGCCTAGACCTTCTGGGAGACGAAACTCCGAAATACCGACGCCTAAGCCTACGCATCTATTTTAGGGTTTCTCCCATCGGGATTTCCCGCACCGAAGATTCAGGACTTGCGAGTATGAAGGGACTCGCACTTAGGTATCCCGGGTACCGAAATGTCGAACTATCCTATCTCATCCATTCCTTAAACTATTTTGGGGTTTCGGTTATCGGGGTTTCGCGACTCACGACGATCAGGGTTCTTCCCCTTTGTCTTCCCGGGTACCGAAATGCTTCCTGGCAGCCATGTTTCCTATAAATGGATGGTCCAGATACTCCCATGAATCCTGGGGATCTACGGTCCCGATTTCTTCGCTACTTATGAAGATAAAAGGAAAAGGGGTGAGGCATTAACGCCCTCGTTTCTTCGTCCAATCTAACGGTTTCCACTGACCTCAGATATTCCAACAGGGTCTCATCCGTCAATCGATACTTATCCACACACTGTCGTTTCAGGATTTTGCGAGTCGAGGTTTCGGGACTCTCAAGTACAAGAAAACTCGCACCTAGATACTCCCAGTGCCGAAACTCCGAAAACTCTTAATTTACCCCCACACTAATAATTCGGAATTTCGCAAGTCGAGGTTTCGGGACTTGCGAGTGCAAGGGGACTCGCCCTTGGGTATTCCAAGTACCGAATTACCGAAAAGTTGAGGTCTACAAGGACCATTCTCCCTTGTGCAAGATTTTAAGACTTAAATTATAACATCCTCCTTCGGGTCCTCAGGTAATTTACACCAGGTTTTGAAGACCAAACTAGAAGGTCTTCTCGAAGGTAAGACAGTGGTCTCAAAAGGGTGCCTTCATGGGGAAATCTATCCAAGGCATCAGGTAGGACAAACATAGGAACAAATCTCCCGAGAGCAGACTTGAAAATCTGTATTAGTTCATCATCATCATATATATATATATATATATATATATATATAAACATAAGCCATACGTGGTCTTTCCAATAAAAAAATGTAGCCATCATTTCTGATCAAAACACCATGCAAACAATATTATACTAAAACCATTCATAATTGCACAGACTATGAACATACATGTCAGCATATCAATTTCAAGATACAAGATATAACACTTATCAGAAAAACACCAAGTGATGCGACTGCTGAGAGGGGTGCTCGTTTCCACCCAACCATAGGCTCAGCGATTACGAATGGATTTACCACTAGCCACCCCCGAGCTAAGACCACGATGTTGCGAGACTGAGTCTTTGTTCGCCAATGACCGAGAACAAAGGTTACTCTCCTTCTTCTCTACTATCACTCACTCTGTAGTTTTTCCAGAGTTTTTTCGATCTCTCCTCCTCTTTCCCTCGCGTCTACCCCCTTGATTGCACACTCTTCCTGCCTTTTCTCTTTTCGACGAGGTTGTGTGTGGCACGATCTTCCTCGCAGTGGTCAGGTCTGAGGATGTTACCGATGGGCGGTTCACCCCCATACCTCATTACTCATGAGGAGACATTTATCTACCAACCTGGCAAGTGATTTAATTTGGGGCCAGCGAGCCGCTCTTGGTTCTCCGGGCCAGTGAATTCCAAATACGGTATTGGTTTCGGTGGAAGTTAATGCCACCATTCCAGGTGCCTTCCACCACCTTTCTTCAGCCATCGTGGTCTCTTTTTCAGCACATCCCCCTCTCAGTAGTCCTGCAATATATATATATTCATAATATTATTTACATTCATCGACCTTTTTCACAAGGTCCATTCACATCACACATTCACATTTCTGAGTTTGCCACAATACTTGGCCAGTATAGTTATTTTTATAGACTGGGGGAAACAGGGTGTTACAATTCCTTCCCCCTTAAAGGAACATCATCCTCGATGTTCTATCTATCAACTTAACATGCATGTACAGATGTAAACAAAATCGGATATGCACGTTTCATGGCATCCTCCATTTCCCATGTAGCCTCATCTGGGCCAAAATGTTTCCACTGCACCTTGACCTGTGCAATGGTTCAGTTTTGGAGCGGGGTTTCCTTTCTGTCTAGTATGCATTGAGGTTCTGGTAGAAATTCTCCCTCCGGTTCCACCTGGATCACAGACCAATCAATTATATGGTTAGCATCGTGTACATATTTCTTCAATAACGAAACATGGAAAACATTATGTGCTTTTACTGTCGGAGGAAGTGCTAGCCTATAGGCTATAGGTCCAACTCTATCTAGAACCTCAAAGGGTCCACAATACCGAGGTGCTAACTTGGCACAAGATCCCATTTTCAGGGAACTTTTCCTGGGCCTAACTCTGAGATATACATGATCTCCCGCTTTGAACTCTCTTGGAGTTCTCTTTTGGTCGGCATAACTTTTCCGTCGGTTCTGAGCAACCTTCAGGTTTTGTTTTATCTGAGTCACTTGTTGTTCCATTTCTTTCAACATGTCAGGTCCAAAAGAAATCATGTTTACGGGATTACTCCAGCTGATTGGAGTGTTACACAACCTACCATAGAGGACTTTGAAGGGACTCATCTTTAAGGATGTTTGGTAGCCGTTGTTGTAGGCGAATTCTACCAGTGGCAGGTAGTCTTCCCACTTCTTGGGTTGATGCATTACATGCATTCTTAGCATGTCTTCAAGTATTTGGTTCACTCTTTCTGTCTGTCCATTGGTTTGAGGGTGATAGGTGGTGCTAAACAACAATTTGGTCTCTAAACCCGCCATCAGTGATTTCCAAAAGTTGGAAGTGAACTTTGTGTCTCTGTCAGACACAATCTCTTTTGGCATGCCATGCAGTCTGAATATCTCCTTCATGAATACCTGGGCGATATCTATTACCTTGCAAGTCGATTTGATGGGGATGAAATGAGCAGACTTACTCAATTTATCCACTACTACCATGATGGCGTCATTCTGTTTGGTCGAGGTTGGTAATCCGATGATGAAGTCCATGGAGACGGTTTCCCATTTCCATTCTGGGACTGGTAGAGGTTGTAATAATCTTGCTGGGTGTTAGTGTTCTGCTTTTACTTGTTGTCATTCTATGCATTTGGCTAGGTACTCGGCTATGTCTTTCTTCAATCCAAGCCAATAGAATTGTCTCCTAGTGGTCGTGATCATTTTCTGGTATCCTGGATGACCAGAATAGGGTCTTTTATGTAGTTCATCCAGTATGAACCTCTTCAAGTCATCACAATCTAGAATGTACAATCTGCTTCGGTAAGTGAGCAGACCTCCTTCCATTATCTGGTAGCCTCCATACTTTATCCCTGTGGGTTCTTGCTGTAGGTATGAGGTCACGGTCTGGAAGAATGTGTCTGTGTCTTGTGCATTCCTGATTCTTTCTTTGACATCCGTCTCGTGGGTGCTCACCACGGCCAGGTGAATTGTTTTCATGCTTCTGCTAAGGGCATCCGCCACCCTATTTTCTTTTCCTTTAATGTGTTTGATTTCGAAATCAAACTCGCTAAGGAGGGTCATCCACCTAGCTTGTCTGGCATTGAGCTTCGGTTGGTCAAACAGATATCGCAATCCACAGTGATCTGTCACAAGTACAAATTTTATTCCCAGGAGGTAATGCCTCCACATTTTCAAGGCGTGCACTATGGCAGCCAGCTCCAGATCATGGGTCACATAGTTGACTTCGTGCTCATTCAATTTTCGGGATTCATAGCAGACCACACTTCCTCCCTGCATAAGGACTCCTCTGAGCCCTTCCTTACAGGCATCTGTGCACACGAGGAAGTCAGCTTCGGGATCGACGATCTTCGGCACGGGTGCATGGGTCAATAGACGTTTCAGGGTTTGAAATCTTTCTTCACATTTCTGTGTCCATAGGAATTTTGTCCCCTTCTTCTGGAGGGCAGTGATTGGACAACCAATCTTGGAGAATCCTTTTATAAATCTCCTATATTATCCTTCTAATCCCATAAAGGATCTGATATATGAAACATCCTTTGGGGTAGGCCATTCCATGATAGACCTAATTTTATCAGGGTCTACTCCTACTCCTTCTTCGGATAGAAAATGGCCTAAGTAATGTATTTGCTTCTGGAAGAATTCACATTTGTTGAATTTGGCATAGAGCTGATGTTCTCTTAGTACTTGCAACACAAGCCTAAGATGCTCTTCATGCTCTTCTCTATTCTTGGAGTAAATTAATATATTGTCAATAAAAACCAGCACACATTTGTCTAGGAATTTGTTGAGTACATTGTTCATCAAGCACATAAAAGTGGCAAGGGCATTGGTTAACCCAAATGGTACTACCACAAACTCATAGTGACCATACCGTGTTCGGAAGGCAGTTTTATGGATGTCTTCACCCTTAATTTGGACTTGATGGTATCCCGACCTCAAGTCAATCTTTGAGAAAATAGACACACCCCCTAATTGATCGAACAGGTCATCGATCCTGGGCAAGGGGTACTTGTTCTTTATGGTTACCTTATGGAGTTGCCTATAATCTATACACAGTCTAAGGGTACCATCCTTCTTTTTCACAAACAGGACTGGTGCTCCCCATGGAGACACGTTGGGTCGAATATAGCCCCTATCCATCATTTCTTTTAATTGCAACTTCAGTTCAACTAACTCGGGTGTGCTCATCTAGTAGGGTGTCCTAAACATAGGCACCACTCCCGGTGCAAGTTCTATCGAGAACTCTATGTCCCTTCTCGGAGGTAGACTCGGTACCTCTTCCGGAAACACATCTTTGTATTCTCTCAGGATAGGGTGATCGTCAGGGCTTGGTTTTTCACCTTCGATTGTTTTCAACACCTATATTGCATATAGGGGACATACCTTTCGGAAATACTTTCTCATTTGCAGAGCTGATATTTGTCTCACTGAGATAGGTTTTTGGATCCCTTGAAGGGTTATCCTCTTTTCTTCTTTACTTATACATTCTAAGGTTTTATGGTAACAGTCCAATCTGGCTTTATGGGTGGCCAGCCAATCCATACCAATCAATAGATCATACAATCCCAGGGGTAATATGTTAAGGGTTGCTTGGGTGGGAAATTTACCCAACATCAATTGGCAGGCTAGTATAACCTCTGCTACCCTTCTTTTGGTGCCAGTGGCTAACTATACCAACCATGGCTTGGTATGTTTTGTGGCTGTAGTTTACACTTATCAACAGCTTTAGGGGCTATATAACTCAAATTTGAACCAGGGTCAATCAAAACAAACTCTAGATGGTTGGAAATCATACCTTCTATTTCCACCACTGAAGCCTGGTGGTCAGCCTAGTTATTATCCAAGGCTGCATAAATTTGTGGCACACTCCTGGCCACATCATTGACAGTGGTAGCTTCCTGGATGTTGTAAATTCTTCGACTATTCTGTTGTCGGTGTGGACAGTCTCTCAGTAGGTGTTCTTCCCCGCAACCCCAACATTTCAAAGGTTCTCTCTTTGGGTTATCAGTCTTCACTGATATGGGTCCAAAAGTTTTATTTCCGCTTAAGGAGGGAAACTTTTGTTGGTGTACACTACGGGATGGGAAGCTCATTCTTGGATTCTTCTTATAGTTCTTAAATCCTGGGAATTTAATCCCCTTTTTCTGAAATCTTCAACTATGCTTCTATTTCCATCCTTCGCGAGGTTCTGCTCGATGCCCAAATTGTTCATGACAATAGGTTGCCTTTCGAATAGTTCCTTCTAGAGTCTTTGGATCATCAAATTCAATTCTATTCCGATAGTCCTTAGGTAGTCCACTGATGAAAGCGTTGCACCTTTGTCTTTTCCTCTTTTATATAAGGTACATACCTCAACAAATCGAGGAATTTGTTGACATATTCTTCTATAGTGAGTTGTCCCAGTTTGATTTCATAAAACTCTTTGGTCTTCTCGTCGAAATATTTTTCCGACAAATACTTCTTCCGGAAGTATTTCTCAAATTTCTTCTAGGACAGGTCCTCTTCGTGAACCCCTTTCACATTCTTAAGGTCTTCCCACCAAATGAAAGACTTTTCATTCAAGTTGAAGGTGGCCACTCGGGCCTTCAAATTTTCTGAGAAGTCATGGACTCTGAAATACTTCTTTAGTCCAAGCAGCCAGGCCTCTACTTCCTCTCCCTTCTTTATTTCACCGTCAAAGGAGGGTGGTTTGGATTTTCTGAATTCTTTGAATTTATGACCTTTGGAAGGCTTTTTCTTCTTTTGTTTCCTTTGGGAATAGGAACTGGTTATGCTGCTAGAAGAGCCCTTCGAATCGCTCGCTTCCTTCTCAGAGGATTCATCCGTCTCTTGTCCTTTACCTCTGGGGTGGACCCTTTTTGAGGTGCTCCTCTCAGTGTGGCCACTGATATGACCCTGTTTCTGAGTTTCAAGTTCATACTGCATTTGTCTTTGTAGATTGGATAAACTCTGTAGTAAAACTGAGTTAATTTTTGTTTGTTTTTCTTGTTCTTTTATCATCCTTTCATTGTCAGCTTTGCAGCTTTGTAATTCGACCATGAGGCTCCTCACAGTCTCGGCTAGATCTAGAGGGGTCCCTACTACCCTCCTTTCGTCAGACTCTTCGTCTCTATTGTGGGAGCCTTCCCCCACTTCATGGTGAGTCACCATTCTATACGTTGATAATTTCCCCCGTGGTTGATCTTCCACTTGTGTGCAAAAAGGAAAAACGATGGTTGTTAGTCAATATTTATATTTATTTATAACCAGTACATAATTCATATTTTCACATGTACACACACACAATAGGAGTTTTCATTCTTAACTTCGTCCTTTGATTAGGAAGGTTAAGACAGGGGGTTACTCCTTTTAGGAGTGTTTCGAACGGAGCTTCTGCGCAACTCGTTCATGAGCCCAAGCAGGCCAAGTGTTGTAACCATGCTCTGATACCAATTTGTAACACACCCACTATGGAATTTAAAATTTTTCAGCCTTTTCTTCTTTTCTCGGAGGGACAGAATTTCCCCAAGTCCCTACGGGACCTGATACAGATCCTGTCATCCCTTATCCGCACTCATCTGATCGGCGGTTATGTCCACAGGCCTTATCGGAGGGTACTCATCAACTTTCGCGATACGGGAAATCGCGATATAGGTATTCCCTTGTTCATTTCGGGGTTTCATCCATCGGAATTTCGCGGCTAGTGAATTACGAGGAAAATTGACCCTTGAGAATCCCGAGCACCGGAAAGTCGAAACACCAAAACCATGTGTGCGAAACCATTTCGGGACTTCGCCTATCGGGACTTCGTAAGTCGGGAGTTCGGGGGATGCGATGACAGAAGGTCTCACATTAGGGTCTTCTGGGAGCCGAACTCTGAATTACTAACTCTAAACATACTTCCCTGTTTCAAGATTTTCGCCATCAGGAATTCGGGATATGCGACAATGGGAGGTCTCGCACTTAGGTTTCCCGGGAGCCAAAACTCCGAAACCTTAACATACGTATAGTTGTATATATGTGTCGCTCAATCCATTCTGGGAATTTGCAGACTGGGTTTTCGGGACTGGTGAGCATAAGCAAACTTACCGTCGGGTATCCCGCGTGCCGAAACACCGACACACCAAATACCGTCCATGTTAAGCCATTTCGGGACTTCGTAAGTCGGGAATTCGGGAGATGCGAGTACAAGGGAATACACCCTTGAGCATTCAGATTTCCGAAGTGTCGAAGTCTCGTAACCTATCCGCGTATTGTTCTTTCGGGACTTCACCCATCGGGATTTTGGGACTGATGTGTAAAAGAAGACTGACCCTTGGGTTTCCCGGTTGCCAAAACACTGAAACACTAAGGCTTACCCACGCTAGACCTTTTCCGGATCTCATACTTCGGGATTTCGCAATGGGTAATGACAAGAAGTCTCACTCCTAGGTTTTCCCGGGGGCCAGAACATCGAAAACTCATAGCTACTCCATCCTATTATCATTTTGGGATTTCGCGAATCGGAGTTTCGCGATGTGCACAGACAGGGGATCTCGCGCCTAGACCTTCTGGGAGCCGAAACTCCGAAATACCGATGCCTAAACCTACGCATCTATTTCAGGGTTTCTCCCATCGGGATTTCACGGACCGAAGATTCGAGACTTGTGAGTATGAAGGGACTCGCACTTAGGTATCCCGGGTACCGAAATGCCGAACTATCTTATCTCATCCATTCCTTAAACTATTTCGGGGTTTCGGTTATCGGGGTTTCGCGACTCGCGATGATCAGGGTTATTCCCCTTTGTCTTCCTGGGTACCGAAATGCTGAAACGCTTACCGACATCCACGTGTCCTATAAATGGATGGTCCAGATACTCCCACGAATCCTAGGGATCTACGGTCCCGATTTATTCGTTACTTACGAAGATAAAAGGAAAGGGGGTGAGGCATTAATGTCCTCGTTTCTTCCTCCAATATAACGGTCACGACTGACCTCAGATCTTCCGACAAGGTCTCATCCGTCAATCGATACTTATCCACATGCTGTCGTTTCGGGATTTCGCGGGTCGGGGTTTCGGGACTCGCGAGTACAAGAAAACTCGCACCTAGATACTCCGGGAGCTGAAACTCTGAAAACTCTTAATTTACCCCCACGCTAATAATTTGGGATTTCACAAGTCAAGGTTTTGGGACTTGCGAGTGCAAGGGGACTCACTCTTGGGTATTCCGGGTACCGAATTACCGAAAAGTTGAGGTCTACGAGGACCGTTCTCCCTCATGCAAGATTTTAAGACTTAAACTATAACATCCTCCTTCGGGTCCTCAGGTAATTCACACCAGGTTTTGAAGACCAGACTGGAAGGTCTTCTCGAAGGTAAGAGAGTAGTCTCGAAAGGGTGCCTTCGTGGGGAAATCTATCCAAGGCATCAGGTAGGACAAACACAGGAACAAATCTCTCGAGAGCAGACTTGAAAATCTGTATTAGTTCATCATATATATATATATATATATATATATATACATAAGCCATACGTCGTCTTTCCAATAAAAACATGCGGTCATCATTTCTGATCAAAACACCATGCAGACAGTCTTATACTGAAACCATTCATAATTGCATAGACTATGAACATACATGTCTACATATAAATTTCAAGATACAAGATATAACGCTTATCAGAAAAACACCAGGTGATGCAACTGCTGAGAGGGGTGCTCGTTTCCACCCAACCGTAGGCTCAGCGATTCTGAATGGATTTACCACTAGCCACCCCTGAGCTGAGACCATGATGCTGCGAGACTGATTCTCTATTCGCCAATCATCGAGAACGAAGGTTACTCTCCTTCTTCTCTTCTATCACTCACTCTATAGTTTTTCCAGAGTTCTTTCGATCTCTCCTCCTCTTTCCTTCGTGTCTACCCCCTTGATCGCACACTCTTCCTTCCTTTTCTCTTTTCGGCAAGGTTGTGTGTGGCACAATATTCCTCGCGGTGGTCAGGTATGAAGACTCTACGGATGGGTGGTTCACCCCCATCCCTCATTACTCATGAGGAGCCATTTACCTACCAACCTGGCTAGTGATTTAATTTGGGGCCAGCGAGCCGCTCTTGGTTCTTCGGGCCAGTGAAGTCCAAATACGGTATTGGTTTCCGTGGAATTTAACGCCACCATTCCAGGTGCCTTCCACCACCTTTCTTCAGCCATCGTGGTCTCTTTTTCAGCACATCCCCCTCTCAGCAGTCCTGCAATATATATATATATATATATATATAATATTATTTACATTCATCGACCTTTTTCACAAGGTCCATTCACATCACACATTCACATTTCTGAGTTTGCCACAATACTTGGCCAGTATAGTTATTTTTACAGACTGGGGGAAACAGGGTGTTACATCCCACCTACTTAGTTATTATCTAATAAAGACCCTCAATTATTATTATTATTATTATTACTTCCCCTAACTAAAATTAGTTAAGTTTTATTATCTTAACTAAATGAGGTAGTTGAACTACTTCAACTAATTTGGAATGCATAAAATCCAAATGAGAAGGAAAAACAAGGGGAGAATAGAAGGAAAAAGAAATACTAAGGTTTGATCTTGAGTTTTATTGAGATAGTTTAGTTTTTCATTCATTCTTCAGTTCATTAAAGGCCTAATTCTCTTTTTGACAACAGGGTCCTATTGTAGACAGCAAGGTTCAAAGATGAACCATATCATTCGGATG
The DNA here is from genome assembly GCA_009831015.1 of Picea engelmannii. Taxonomy (NCBI): domain Eukaryota; kingdom Viridiplantae; phylum Streptophyta; class Pinopsida; order Pinales; family Pinaceae; genus Picea; species Picea engelmannii. The sequence goes on along the minus strand of ML814960.1, from coordinate 68,960 downwards.
CTTGTTTCAGAGGTGTTGATCTATATTTAATAGTCTGTGTATACTTGTCTACTTATGGATTGAGTTTCATGATTGATAAAGGATATTGTGCAGAGTCAAGTGGGCAGTAGTTTGTGGGAAGCTGATCCAAATTTTAAAGTTCAGTTTTTACTTCTTGTCAGAGTCCTTTTGTATGGTTTTCATCAGGGATATCTAAGTTTGACCTTGGTCCATGCCCTCGTAGGGATTTTTGTAAAGAGAAAGATATTTTTTATTTCTTGGAATGAAATAAAGCGATTGTTATTATGTCTCATTTGCGTTAATATGTGACTTGCTTACTTTTGCTTTTGATCTCCACATTTACTTTCTACAATCTGTATATGTTCAAAAAATTATATAAAAAAATTATATTTTGCAACAATATTTTCATTTTAAAAAGCAGCCTAAGCCCTTGTAATTAATACTTATGGATTGGGAAATACATTTTGAGGCTATAAAACATAGGGTAATATTCCCGACTATCTTGCCTTAGCCAAGCAAGATTCGAAAATGCTTGAGTAAGTTAAATTCATATATTTTCCTCAACATCATGCATCATGCCTTCATTCATTAATCATATATAGGCATTCAAATATAGGGAGAGACATAGCCTACGCAGAGCCTCATTAAGCTTAAACTAGAGACCATAGATTTAGGTTTCAATCTACTTTCTCTATCATATTTACAAAAAACCCAACATTACAATGAACACTACCATTACAATGAACAAGAAGTTAAACCTTACATATTCACATGTGTTCCTTATATCTCTACAGAAGCATGGCAATCATAACAAACTTTCCATATCACTAACAAGATCGACCACAACCAGTCGATCAATTACAAAAACAATTACAATCATGTTGATGTTTGAGTTTGTTAAGACCGAAACAAAAACCACATGAGGATATTAATCCCTCTGTGTTTTTATAGAGGTGGTACTCCTATTGTATTTTTCTAAAACATTATTCTTGAAATTATTTTGGGACAATATATAGAAGTAGGAGAGTGTTATAAAGCAAACTCTGAAATCTTTATTGCTCAATTAAAATAAAATTCATAAACACACAGAAATAATTCATGAGAAAAGGACCAGGAATCTTCACTCATAAAATGTAAAATGGACAAAAATAATATATACATATTATATATTATAAGAAATGAAAATAGATCTCACATTCATCACATTCATAAAATAAATTTGATCACATTTATAGAAAGGAAATAAATGGCCCAAATATCAGAGAACTTTAACAGAGTTTTTCATTAGGATCAAAAGAAGATTTTGATGAGTCAATTTCAAATATATTATCCTCAAATACTTAGAATTCAAAGATACAATCAAAAGTAACCTCGAATTATTTCTCTGAAATATTCTCAAAAAATAATAAAGTCTTTACAGTCTGATGAAAATTAATGTGTTTGTCCAAAAGGACTGGGATTGGGGCTCCCATGAACCATAAAATAAAAAGAAGAGAAGAGAATGGAGTCATTGGATCAAGGCAAAAGAAAATCTTAACTTGGAAAGAAGAAGAAAGAAAGGATCAAAAATTGGTTATGTTCTTCAAATAAAGAATAAACATAACTTGATGATTTCTGGTCTGGAAAGAGAAAATTTTGAGAATAAATGTGATATTTAGACTTACTGTGATGAATCTCTCTTGGCCTCATTTACTTGTTGATGTGCCTTTTGTATCCTTGTTTTTTGCGATTATATGACCGGTATTGACTGCTTCTATTGGATCCTCGGTAATCTTGATTAAAGCCTTATTTAACCATTATTTAATATATTCCCTTAGGGGAGAAACGGTCACCTCTTGCTTGGCTTTGATATAAAATAATTCATTTTCTATTTCTCTAAAGTCGATAGATAAATTTTGCAATGTGATCTCAATATCTTCATCCCTATGTGTATATTCCATGAACCAACTATTAGTATCATCATTAGTGTATTCCACCATACTATCAAATTTCTCTACCGAAAATATTTTCAAGGCCTCAACATGTTCCTCAAATTGTTGTTTAGTCAGGAGCATTGAATTTGCTATCAACTTTGAATCTAATACCTCAAGAGTAGTGCCTGCAATAGCTAACCCAATCAATTTTGAATATGCCTCGGTCTTTTTGCATGTTAAGTCATTAAGGTCACTTAACAATCCCCTTAATATATTAATTCTTTGAATCCAACATGCTTTTAATTGCCTTATATGAATTTGAGAAGGAAAATTTGTGTTTTTTCTCCTTTGTTGTGTCATTGCCAAAACCTTTGTAGAGAACATGGAAACTCCATATTTGAGAAACCCTTCATAATTTGTTATGTCTACGTTCAAATATTCCTTGGTATTTTGTATCCCAACACCAAGAAAAAAGAATTTTTTTGGTAAATCCCATGTATTTAAAATGAGTGACATTCTTTTCTTTATGTTTTCTTCAACAAAATGTCGGGTAGAAATAAGTAAACTTGAAGCTCCCCTCAATCTTAAGCTTGATTCTGGGGTTTTCTGAAAAAATCCACCAAGTTGGACCATGGGAATGGGGGTGGCTAATATAGGTGGAGGCATCAAAGTTGCTTCCAATTCTTTCACTCTTTCTTAAAGCTTGAAATTTTATGCTTCCATATCAAATATGGATGCATATAATGCATCTCTTGTAACTTTGTGAATTGAAGATAATTTAGACAAGGGTATTTCTCTAAGATCAATTGTGGAACAAGATTTTCCCTTTTTATTCTTTGAATTTCTTTCGAAAATTAATTTTTTGGAAGATTTTATCAAACAATGCATTATGTACAGAGAAAGTTTCTTCATCTAAGAAGACTTCATTCTGGATGACAAGTTCAACATCAAGTTGTGTGTTCTCTTGTACTCGCTCTTCTTCATCAGGGAACAGGATATTCTCGATATCATCATCTAAAACAATATCTTCAAGAGGAATTTCATTTTCAGGTATCTGTTCTTCCTCCTCTTGTTGGGAACTGGTTCTTTTTCTTTTTACTTTCAACTTGTGAGGGTTTTCCAATTTTCCTTGGGAAGGGTTTTTGATCCAAAATCGAATCTAGGAGGCTTCCCAGGTCTAGAAAATGTTCAAAATGAAAGTTCTCAAAATCGAATGAAACTAATTCCATTGCGACCGGCTCGTCGCATTGATTCCGACCATATATTTACTTCCTCAAACAGACGTCGTATGCAAGAGTTATCGCACTCTGATCATTTTGCCAAACATGGAAAAAGTCAAACAGGTCAATAGTCAAAAAGTCAATGCTGATGAAAGCATGACATCATCATGCTGACGTGGCAGCGTGACACATGGCAGAGGCACAGTGGGATCTGTATAGCTGACATGGACTAGCCAGAAGGTGACATGTGTCACCATTGGAAGGGTGACACGTGGCACGCTCGTACAAGTGCCACGTGGTAGGAACAGACGCTGACCGGGAAGACAAGTGGAAAGGTACGGTTGTTGACTGGGAATAAGAGTTGGTCTAATCACGAACTAACACGTGGCATTGGAAATCAACAAATGGAGGGGTGCCACACGGCCCAGACATGGGTTGCCACATGGCACCCATTGGTCGGCTCATTAATTGTTTGAAAAATATTTTGGAGCTCACGAGTTTCAAACTCGAACTCGTGACCTATTGGAGGATCTATAGCTTTGGGAAAGATCTGAACACCAACATGCCAAAGGTGTTACTTTTTTAAACCATCCCACTTAAATATATATAAGGTGTAATATATGTTGAATGGTGGCGGAAGGGGGCTGGGACTAAGCCCCAGCCCATGGGCTTGCTACATATATGACCACTGTGTACCATTCGGGCGCTCCACCACCATCCAATAAAAACCCCATCTCAAAGCGTGCACTTGTAGCACCTGTGCTCCATATGCGAGGTCTTATATATTGTCACCTCTTCTTCCTTTCCCACTTCAATTGAAAGGAATCTCAAGCGGTGAGAAACGTCTTTCAACGTTGCGGGCAATATCGATGAACCCTGCCCACCGGTTGGATTTTTTGATGGCTCACTGTCAATCCAGGAATCTATCCTTGGATTGATAAGGACATCCCTCATCTCCCCTTCCACCGGGGGCTATGACCATGGCTTATGCGCATTTTAGGGGCGCGGTCATATTAGTATGCCATGTGACCTTCGAATTCGGTAAAGGGGCCAGCGCACAGCCCTATGGGCTGGTGCTTGGCCACCTATTAAACCATATGACCGATTTTAGAGGGGGTGTACGCTCATTTTGGGGGCTTAGCCATTTTAATTATTGTAAAGTGGGTTTTTGAGCTATGGTTTTGGATTTTTATTGATTGTATGCCTGTTAATGGAGATTTTTGCACATTGTTGGGGGATATTGTACTCTTTTTTAGGCCAGATCTTGGGGGGAAGTTTTTTTTTTTTAACGAGAACGGTTATATTGCATTAATCGACTTTCAGGAAACCCTGAATCAGAAAGTTACACATCGGAAGAAGGTTGGTGACCTCTAACAGTGCTGCCAACCTTCTTGTGAACGTCTTGGGGAACCCATCCC
>ML814960.1:44668-55520 GCA_009831015.1 Picea engelmannii | reverse complement strand
AATCAGTCTTTGGGTTATCTCCATAAAAGATAAAACTATCTCTAAAATCCATATACTTTGGACATGCCTCTAAGTCTTACAAACACCGGATTGATAATAAATGCACTCTAATTTACTTAGGTAGACCAAGAGCTCAACACATGGTATCAAAGCCTGTTTGAAGACGCGCTCCTATTGTAGATCGAGATCGTGAAGCCCAGTTGCCTCATCCCCATTTTCTATCATTTTCATACATTTCTAGGTTGATAGGATTGTTCCATTGCGTCTGTAGCACTCGTTTCAGTCAGGAACAATTTTTTTTTACTCGAAAAGGTTTATGTTTGCCCAATATACGGCCATTTCAGTCAAATCCAAAGGTATAAAGCTTGAAAACACATTTTTAAATTTTTTGCAAGAGTATAATTTTGGTTTTATTTCGGTTTTATATTATTTGTTTCCAGGTTGCTACATTTTTAGATCTGTGTATGTTATTTTCCCCACGCCCTGTGTGATCTCGACAAATCAGAAACAGATAGGAAAATATGCATCTTCCGCGTAAGATAATCAATATCTAACCCTTGTTGTCATTGAGAAACAAAATTTATTTCTTGTGTGAAAATAGTTTTTTTTTAGCACACTCTCCAAGGCCGTCTTCAACAACAACAACAAAAACAACAATACAATACAATATGTTTTGCTAGACCATTTGGTTAAAAGTTGTCTTATTAAGTAACAGGTCTTGAGTTCAAGTCTCTCTTTTTGTTACTTTTTTTGAAAAAGTTCATGCTCAAATTGTAAAGTGTATTTCACTTCAAGTATAAAAGTGAATCACTATAAGTAGCTTTAATATTTTATTTTAGAGTTATTTAATTTGCATACAATTTTTATTTTATAAAGTAACTTCATTGTAAAAGCGATTTCCACTTCTCTTTATAAAAGTGGGTCACTTCATAAAGCAACTTACACCGCCACGTGGTCCTTTGGTTACCATTTATGGTTTTTTTTTAAAGGGCATAACTTTCACATCCGAAGTTCGTTTTTAGTGCCATTTTTTTTAAATTGCATAATTTTTTGAGATATTTCCATCCAGATCATAAGTTATAGTTTTTAAATCCGTATTATCTACATATTTAATACGGCATCTTCCAGTAATCTTTTGCTTACGAGCACCAACTACTTCCAATGAAAATCTCATATGGAGGATTTATTAAGAAGTAAAGGCTCGTACCGGATTACCGTGGGAAAGGAAAAAGAACCCATTGATGTTGATAAGAAATTCAAATGGGATAATAGGAGTGACGAAGCACGTGGACTAATCGGAATGTCCATGTCTCCTGATTTAAGGTTCCACCTTAAAGAACTTGATGACCTCGATCAAGCTTGGGAAAATATTGAAACTGTGTTTGGTAAACTCAATATTATTCGAGCATAACAATTATAAAATCAAGCACTGACTTTAAATACAACTGATGTTTCTTTCATTGGAGACTATATATCTAAGTTTAAAACACTCAGAATTTTATGTGAAGAATGTGAGATAAAGATGGAGAAAGAGCATTGCATCTATCTTATTCTCTCTAAGCTAGGTAGTGCATATTCTATGTTTGTATCTACCTTTTATGCCATGAGAGAGGCTTTAGGGACATCTTATAAAAAACCCACTCTTGAGTCCTTTTGTGTTGCTTTCATTAGAGAGGAAGATAAGCTTGTACAACTTAGAGTGATCAACATTGCAGGTACCTCCAACAAAGCCTTAGTTTCCCAGCAGAAAGATAAACCAAAGAATCCCAAGAAGCAACATCCTCACTACAACAAAAAGAAACATAAGGGTCCCAAACCCGCTCAGACAACTTCAGCTCCTAATGGTGACAAAGGAGCAAAATATTAAAATAACAAGACTAGCAGACATTGCAATTTTTGTGATAAAGATGGTCATGATGAGTCCAAATGTTTCAAGAAGATGGCAGCTTTAGAAGCAGCGATGTAGAAGCACAACTTCAATATTGATTCTACTTCTTCTTCTTCTCATGAACATGCACTTTCTGCTTCTAGTTTCTCCTTCAATACAACTTCTACTTCTTCTTCTTTTGATGAGTGGCTTATTGATTCTGGAGCATCCTATCATATGGCTAAGGATAAAGACATATTTTCTGCTCTAAATGAAAGTAACACCAAGAAAATATTTGTTGGTGATGATAGATCTCTTAGTTTTGTAGGATCTGGAACAGTTCAAGTAGATAATGGTCATTTCAATGATGTATTATGTGTTCCAAGTCTTTCTTGTAACCTTCTATCAGTATATCAAATCACTCATTCAGGTGAAGGTAAAACTGTAGAGTTAACAAAGGGGGCCTTGGGCTACAAGACCCTCAAGTAACAAACGATGCCTACAGGGAAAAACTATGGTGGAGATGGGTAAAAGACAGCTCGGTGCCATGGGCTAAGATGTGGAAAGCAAAATACGCCCCAAATTTCAAACCTTAGGATATGATCAGGTTCACAGGCATAGGGGAAGGTTCAGTCGTATGGAATCTTGCCTGGAGAAATAAAAAATGGATACAGGGTCACAGTTTTTGGGAAATTAGGAATGGGAGAACAATGAGATTTTGGGAAGACACTTGGCAACAGGAACCCAGAATGGAAAACCAAAACAAAGAGGTTATTAAGCAAGAGTTTATTGGGCAAGGGAAAACAAAAGTCTATCAGTACTGGAAACAGAGAGAGGAGAACGCCATATGGAAAATTTGGGACAACATACAAACCCAAAACAGAACTCAGGAAGCCCTGATGGTAAAGGAGATTGAGGATGAATTGGGAAAGAGGAAAATTTGGTTTTCAGACGAGGAGGATCAATTAATATGGGGAAGGAAAAATGGAGGGGAATTCAATATAAAAGAAGCATGTCACTATATAGCAGGACAGGACAAAGAAAATCCAGAACCCCACTGGGAAAGGCTCTGGAATTACCCTCAATGGACCAAGATTAAAATGTTTAAATGGTTGATTCTTCAGAAGAAGATCCTAACCTGGGAGAACTTAACAAAAAGAGGCTTCAATGGACCTTCAAGATGTCATTTGTGTGAAATCCGGGTAGAAACTATTGATCACCTTCTGGATGAGTGTAACTATACAACCGAGAATTGGGATTGGGTGGATATGGTTTACCGTAAAACAAATAGGGTAAAGGGTGATATCAGAGCCACAATAAAGAACTAGAAGGAGAGGTATAGCGAGAACGAGGTGGTTAACCTGTGCTGGGGAATATCGTTGGGGATGGTAATCTAGGCGATTTGGAATGAAAAAAACATGAGAATTTTTAGGAATGAAATCCAGCTGACCTCCAGGATAGAGGATAATATTATAACCCAAATAAGAGAGACAATGCAGAGCATTAACCTTAACAGTTTCAAAAACCCGACCTCGGGCCAAGATCTACGAATTCTGGAAATGTTTCAATTAAAAGAATGGATCCTTAACATACATGTGCCCCATGCTCCACAGATACAGGTAGGAGTCAATACCTGGGTTCCTCCTCCGATAGGGTTCATCAAGATGAATTTCGACGAGGTGTCGAAGGGAAATCCTGGATTGGCAAGAGCTAGTGGGGTAATAAGATATAGTGGAGGGATCATCATCCTCCTGTATGTTGGGAGCATAGGCAACTCTACAAACAATGCGACAGAGTTTGAAGCTATGGAACTAGGCTTGGAAATTCTACGTAGAGAGGGCCTAGCGAATATTATAGTGGAGGGATATTCGACACTGATCATCAACACAGCGAAAAAACTTCAATGTGGAACCAAGGTCGAAAAGGTGTTAAGGAATTGGCGTCTAGTGTACTCCCTTCAAAGAATCAAAAAGCACCTGCAAACCTTAAACACATTATATTTTAGATGGATTCGAAGGTCGGTTAATGCGATGGCGGATAGGCTAGCCAACGAAGTAGTGAACAATGAGGGAAATGTGATAAACGAGGTATGGTCCAGTATCCCAAGGGGTCAACTCGGAAAGGAATACATCCACTTGGAGGAACGAGATCATGGTGGCAGCTTCAAGGATGATGATCACATCTGGGAGGATGCAAGGCTCTTCAACCTGGTATGGGACCCAGGAGGCATATGATGTTCACAACACCGGACCCCCAGCTATCATGTGGGAATAAAATAGGAAGCAAGTGAGCAAACTGATGGAAGTACAGACTAGCAGAAAGGATAGAGAAGATAGTGCGGGAGAGAGTTCAAGTAGCAGGTTGGACATTCATGATGAGATAGGGGGTTCAGATATGGTGGTAATCAAGGGAGGGTCACAGGCCCCCAGGACAAGTATGGGACCCAGAGTGTTCGGATACAGAGATAATAGGGATAGAAGCAAGGTTCGGGGAAGCGATCGTAGCATAATGGCCCAAAGTGCCTTACCCAATAATAAGAGTGTTCAAGCTCACCACCTCCATATAGAATTGGTAGGAGGTACAGGGAATCAGAAGAGAGACCGTTATAAGAATAAGAACCACAGACAGGGCTACAGCTAGAAAGGTTTAGCTAGCGGTGAAAGGTATAGTCCCAAGATCATGTCGGTTAAGGGGAGACGCAGAGTGAGGTTCCAGGAGAAAGTTTATAGTAGAGAGTTGGGTAGGAATAGTGTCATGGCGCGTATGAAACATACCATGAGGAAGAGAAGTCCCCAGGGGAAGGAGATCCCATAAATCTCAAGGTGACTGACAAGAATTGAACAAGTTGTGAGAGATGCAGCGAACACATTCTAGGTCACAGTATTGCATAAAGGGAAGGAAGCAGTGAATAATTGGGAGGAGGATATCAAGGAGGAGAGGAGTGGAAATTAGGAGTGGGGGGAGATTGCCTGGAAAGTAGATTGGATAAAATATTTGGGGGCCACCCACCCTAGGGAGACCCTCTATTACAGAACAGTGGAGACGACATGGGTCACCAAAATGTTGATAGGTAAGGTAAAGACTAATCGGGAGGAGGCGTGCAAGGATGACCACCGGGAGATAAAACACATGCTGGATGAAATTCATTGTCGTATCAGCGGGTTAGAAACCATTGTCAAGTTGTTAGTGGAAGTAGAGAAGAACTAGCAAAGTAAACAAGAGAGGATCATAGCACATTTCCAAATGTTTCTAAGATACATCCATCATCTAGACATAACGCAATCAGATGACCAAGGAGGACCGGCTCAGATCCAAAGGACCAGGATAGTCTCCCCAAAGGAGGACAACAAAGGCCAAGTTGGTGGGGTGAAAAACCACTCCCAGGTGCTCTAGTGATTTTTAGTTTTTTGTTTGTGTTTCTTTTTTATTGTACTGGCAGTTATGCCCAGGATGTAGTTGGATGCGTAGTAGGTAGTTGCAATCTTTGGTTTTCTGATCCAAAGGTCAGGCAAATATGCCCAGGACTCAGTTGATCAACTAGTTAGCTCTCCCTCTAAATTTTGTGGATAATTCTCTCAAACTTCAAAAGGGAGGACTGGTCTGATTTCTAGTTTTAGCATACCAGTAACCTCTAGGCAGGTGATCAAGGACAAACAGTAAGGTGCATACCTGGTCTGGTTTCCTTTGGGTAGACCAGGGTCACCATTTTGTATTATATTTACTACAATAATATAGTTTTCTACTCTGATTTACAAAAAAAAGAAGGTAAAACCGTAGAGTTTTCACCACACCAAGTTGTAATCAAGGATCTAAAATATCCTAAGCATGTTCTTGCAACTAGAATTGTTGATGATATTACCAGGTTGTATAAGCTTGAAAACTTTGGTTCATCATCTTTTTCATCAGTTTTTGTTTCTCATAGCGATGACTTGAGAAAACTTTGGCATGAGCACTTTGGTCATCTAAACTATCGCTCATTGCAACAACTATGTAATCAACAGATGGTGACTGGTCTTCCTCCTATTTCGTGTAGAGATTATGTTTGTGTCGGTTGTGTTCTCAGCAAACATCATTGGGACAATTTTGACAAACTTGCCTCTTGGCACGCCTCGGGCCCTTTGCAACTTGTTCACAGTGATTTGTGTGGTACACTTTCTTCTCCTTCTTTTTCCGGGTGCAAGTATTTCTTAACTTTCATTGATGAATTTTCCAGACGTACTTGGGTTTACTTCTTAAAACTTAAGAGTGAAGTTTTTGGCCTACAAGGCCCTTGTAGAAAAGTAATCTAAACATCAAATTCAAAAGTTAAAAGCAAATAATGGAGGCGAATATGTAAACAATAATTTTACAAGTTACTGCACTACATAGGACATCCAAATGCAACACATTGTTCCATATACACCACAAAAAAATGGTGTTGTTGAGAGAAAGAACCGCACATTAAAAGAAATGGCTAATTGTATGATCCAATCTAAGGGATTAAGTCTAAAGTATTGGGTGGAAGCAAACAACTGTGCAAATTACATAGTAAATTGCACTCCCACAAAGGCTCTTAAAAATATAACACCGGAAGAAGCTTGGACTAAAATTAAACCAGATGTAAGTCACTTCTGTGTGTTTGGAACTATAACATGGGCTCACATTCCTGATGAGAAAAGGAAAGCATTGTAGCCTAAAACTAAGAAGTGTATATTTGTTGGTTATTCTGAAGATGTCAAAGGTTATAGACTTCTTCAACCACATTGTAATGAAATTATTATTAGAAGAGATGTTAATTTTGATGAAAATATATTGGCTTACGAGCTTAATTCGGCGATTGTGCCTTCTTCGGCTTGCGAACCATCTTCGGCGTTTGTGCCTTATTATGTTCCTATTCTGGTTTCTTCTTCAAATGATGGCAGTGAGGATGAAAATCCACCTCCACTTGCTCACCTTCCTCCAGATGAGTCCTTTGAACCTGAACCAACACTAGCTCCATCGCTTCCTAGATGGGTATGTTCAACACGAGAAGTAGTTGGTGATCTTGTCAATGATCCTTTAGATCAACGTCGGACATGTTCACAGTTGCAACAAGCCTCTTCTCTTTTGTCTCAAGTTTCATAGATTCATGATACAGAGAAATTTGCAGAAGCTTCAGGTCATCCATATTGGGATACAACAATGAATGAAGAATATCATTTTATAATGGCAAACGATACTTGGGATCTTGTACCTCTTCCAAAAGGAAGAAAACTTGTCAGATGTAAATGGGTCTATAGAAATAAGTATGCATTAGATGGAAGTATTGAAAGACACAAGGCTTGGTTAGTTGCCAAAGGATTTTCCCAAGTTGAAGGAATTGACTATAATGAAACATTTTCCCATGCAGCCAAAATGAATTCCATCCGCCTTGTTCTTGCCCTTCTTGCCTCACATAAATGGGAGGTCCATCAGATGGATTTTAAATTTGCCTTCTTGCACAGAGATTTGCAAGAAGAAATCTACATGGAACAACCTCCTGGCTATGTCCAGAATGACTCTAGCCTTGCTTGTCACCTTAAGAAATCCCTTTATGGTCTTAAGCAAGCTCCCCTAGCTTGGTATGCCAAAATGGACAATTTTCTTATTGACATCGGATTCTCTAGATGCCATTCTAATCCTAATGTCTATACCAAGAAAGTAGGAATCCATATCATAATCCTTGTCCTTTATGTTGATGACCTTATCCTTACTAGTAGTGACTCAAAACTTTTAAACCATGTGAAAACCAACCTTAAGAAGAAATTTGAAATGACAGACTTAGGTTTTTTGCATTATTTTCTTGGCCTCCAAGTTTTGCAAACCAATGAAGGAATTTTTATTTCCCAGTCTAAGTATGTTTGTGACCTTCTTTGTCACTTTCACATGGATGATTGTAAACCAACCCTTTCTCCCTTCCAGTCTGAAGTCAAGCTTACTGCCACATGTACTTCTCCCGAAGTCGATGCCACCATGTACTGTCAGTTGCTCCAAGTGGTCGTGTTGGTTGGGGCCGTGGATGTTTCCCCGTAGGGGTTTTACCACTTCAAAACATCTCTGTGTTGATATTTGATCTGGTTGTGTGAGTGGTTACAGAAGGTGTTCGTCCTGTGTTGTAATACCTGTGTTGTCGAACAAAAAGATGTATTATTATTTAAGAAAAATTGTTGCTACCAGTTTCGTCCTGGGATCTAGATGTCTAGTTGCTTTGTTCTTCCTCCAACGGTTCGTTGAGGTCCAGGATTGGGGCCACTGATGTTGCTGAGTCAATGTGAGCGCTTTCTGCTAATGGATGCGGGTCTATGATTCTCTTGCTCTACTCCAATATCCACTGTAGTTCGTCATTCTAGATTCTGAGAGCATCCACTTCATCGTAGAGTTTCCCAATCAAGGTTCGATGTTGGGCCAAGGTGTCTAAAGTGAAGGAACGATTGAATTGAGGGCATAGATTCGGATAAACATTCTATGCGGGATTTCAGATTCATTGACGTCCATCTCGCCAACTTTTCCCTGTGCTGGCTCTTGAGATTCCATTACACGGGCCAACATTGACTTCATTTTTTCACAAATTAGAAGGGATGAGGGACCAGAAGGTGAAAGAGGAGACCTTTACAAAAGACCACAAGGAATCCTTGTTCTAAGGACACAGGAGGCTTGGATAACCACAACGCTGCTTGGAGGTGATTTACCAGACCAAACCAACGAGATAAGGATTAAAGTGATGCAATTGTTTCCCAAATTAACCTCTCTATCACCTTTGTTGTGCATCATGGCAGTACTTGTTGTATTGTTCCAATGATATCCATTATTAAAACCAAAATATACCTCAAGGGGGGAGATCCATATTTGCTCATGTCCATTTGCTTGCTCCATGCTCAGGCTTACGATTGCAGCTTGTATTACCATCTTCGACTACATCGGTTGTGCACTTCCATGATTTAAGATTATGACTATAGGGACTAGATCCATTTCTACACACCTGCAATGGAACAGATGAGGGTACAAGGTGTCATCATTCGCACAGAGTTGAGATCTCTTGACTGCATTAACAGTCCTTACGCCCGCGTGCTTAGTAAAATCTAAGTGTTGTGCATGCTTGGTGTGGTGTCGCTTGCCATTGCCACGTGTTCTCACTAAGTTGACATGCGTGGGGTGCTTATAATCCCATAAAATTTTCCTTAGGTCGTTGGGGAGAGACTTGGACTTAGGGGGCATGCACATTACGGAGGGGGAATAAGGGTCTCGATGCCACCTGCCCTCGTGAGACCTTGGGCCTTACCAATTTCCAAATTGGCCATTTCATTTGCAGTTGAATTGTGCTTCCTAACTATATGATAAAAATTCACTTGGAGGTTTTTGAGAGAGAGTCTCATTTGATCCACAATTTTCTTTAACCGGATGTCCTTTGGGGTGGAGTTTCAAATAAAGATTCTGATGACATTTTTTGAATCGTCAATTATATTAAGACTAAAGATTTGTCTTTGCTTGACTAATTAGACGCCCTGGTACATAGCATACGTTTTTACCATGTTATTAGTGATGATTCCTAGGTTCCAATAGTAATCAAAAACTCTATGCCCTCCGGGTCCATACAGTACGCCGCACTTGTCTCCCCTTAATAATATTATAATTACTAATAGTTTGATACATTAATTTAATTCCACACTTGAAATTTTACATTAAATATATAAGAATAAATTAAGAGATACTAAAGAAATTCCTAATTATAATAATAAATATTTATGCACTTGTCTCCCCTTAATAATGATCACTAATTACTAATAGTTTGATACATTAATTTGATTCCACACTTGAAATTTTACATTAAATATATAAGAATAAATTAAAAGATACTAAAGAAATTCCTAATTACAATAATAAATATTTATTGTATTTATAATTATAATACTTCACTCTATTTAAATACTCAAATAACATTTTAAATTCTATTTAATATGATTATTTTTTTTATTTTATAATTATTGATCTTAAGAAAACATAAACATTATGATCATCAATATAAGATATAAACTTCATATCTATTCTTATTTTAAAAATAACATATTTATTTAAATTTTATTTTAAAAGAAATCTTAATATTTATATTAAGTTCTTCTTATCATTTTTTAAAATATAATTCTCAACTTCATAATAAGTTTTGGAATAATTAAAATTCTCACCATCATAATAAGTTTTGGAATAACTCTAGAGTTAATTAAAATTCTTACAATCATAATATGTTCTGGAATAACTCAAAGTGATACATCGTTACACGTTTATTTTTAAAAAGGATTGGACAATGTATTTTGTATGCAACTACAAGTCAAAGTGATAACGATATATGATAATACCATAAATATTGGAAAGTTGATGTGTTGTTTTTAATAAAAAATTGGTAATTTTAATTAATAAAAATATACATCTCACATTGGCACATTGGCAAGTTCTATCAAAAGAGCATATTGCATCAAGATTAAATAAGTTACATGTCGCAATGTCCCTGCTAGATATTTGCGTGAGTTTGATCAGTCGGCAGGTTTATGCCACATGGGTTCATAGGGTTCAACATGCCCACAAGGATCGAGCCCATGAGTTTGCAAGATAGAAAACTCGGCATGACGATGCACAAAAAAATCTTAAGCATATAATGATTTAAATACCTCTAGCATTATATCATGTGAATTGTTTGACACGGGTCGATCCATACTAATATAAATTATTGAAGACATTCATTGATTGAATGTGTTGTTGATGTGGAAATAGCCAAATACGAAACTTGCCCCCTGCAAGGATAAAGTATTATCAAAGTTCCAAAGAAATTAAAGTAGTTATAGACACAACATGTAACTGTTGGTTGTGGAGCCTGATTATCTTCCTGATTCAGAGGTCCTTGTTTTCAGCCGTGTTTATACCCCATGAAGTATTTACACCCCAGAAGTATGTACACTCTTCCACGCGGGGGAGTGCAGAGGGGGGGTACCCCCTCTG